>BPLQ01011731.1:57789-363188 GCA_021605075.1 Caerostris darwini | reverse complement strand
CAATAACAAATCAACGTTCGATAGAAAAATTAAAACTTTATATAATACATTCAAACAAACTTAGTGATGATAATCTTCATCATTTTACAGAATCATAAAATATCCGAATAACATTAAGAAATTGAACCTAACAAACGCAGCCATCCATTAGAGTTTGGAACATCACTTAAGAAGAGGAAATTATTTGGTGATAACTCTACCAGAAGAATTTTACATCCTCACCAATTGTCTCCCTTTCACGGCAATCTAAACCTGCCTAATTATCCACCCTTCTTTAAATATCCTTGCATCCCCGCTGTCCTTTATCCTTGCCAAATGAAATTCACGGCGTCTGAAGACACTTAGACGGGCGAATAGATGCCATGATTTTGTTGGGTGGAATTTCCACCTGCATTTTGAAAGGAATTAGTTTCCCCCTAAGATCCAGGATAAAGGTGTCACATGACGGATTTACGCTGTTATAAAAGCCGATTTTACGATGAAAACTCAGGAGACTTGATTGTGTCTTCGATAGTGAGTCGTCTTTGTCGAGATGTCGGAAAAATTGATGTAGCATGTGCGTAAGATGTGCGTTTTGACATGGGTTTGTCATTTCCGGTGCTTTTTAGATTTGAGTGTCGTCTGAGCAATTTCTGTGTCTGGATTTGCTGTGGGGGTTCCCATTTATTGCTTTTCGATGGTTATGGAATGGTTAATAAGTTTAGAAAGCTGGAAGATGATTTTGGAAAACTGTCTATAAATTCTTTTTACGTATGTTGCATTATTATCATAATAAGAATTCTATAAAATGTAAAATGGACGTTATATTTTAAATCAAGAACTTATTACTTATTTTTCATAACAAAACCACACGAAGTTGTTTGTTTCAATGGAAACGCAATATTTTTTATGGAAAATATCTTTCTCTAGGTATAAGAATGAAACTACAAATAACAGTAAAAGGTGCCAACAATAAAATTATCAGTGCTGTAGTGTGCAGGTTACTCAACTAGATTGTGACTGGTTGTGTGTGGGTTGAGAATTTTTTTAATCAAGTAATTGGCATGCGGTTTTTTAATTGGAAACAATATTTTTGGCGGAATGCATTTTTCTCTAGATATACTATAAAATAACAATAAAGAGTGCAACCTATAAAATTATCCGTGGTGTTTTGTTTAGGTTACCTTTCTTCGCCCAATGAACTAATGTTCAATGGTTAGGCATTTGTTAATTGTTAACTATTTTTAAAAATAACTTTTTTAATTAGAAATGATAAAAATTTGTCATAATTCTTTATAAAAAAGGGTTAAATTAATTAAGTAAAATTAATTTAGTAAAACAAAGGTTAAAATTAATTGGTTACGAATTAAAAATATTAGTTAAAGACTTATTTATAAAAATTTAACTATCAATCATACTTTTAGTTAAAAATATTATTGTTTCAAGTTATTAACTTAAAATTAAAAAGATTCAATACTGGATGTGATGTAATTTACTAATAACCCTTACAATAACAAATCAAAGTTTATTACAAAAATTAAAATTTTAGATAATACATTCAAACAAACTTAGTATTCATCAATTTCATCATTTTACTGAATCATAAAATATCCGAATAGCATTAGGAAATTGAACCCTACAAACGCAGCCATCCATTAGAGTTTGGAACATCACTTAAGAAGGGGAAATTATTTGCTGATAAACCTACCTGGAGAATTTTACATCCTCACCAATTGTCTCCCTTTCTCTGCAAACTCATCCTGCCTAATTATATACCCTTCTTTAAGTATCCTTCCAGCCCTGGTGTCCTTTATCCTTGCCAAATGAAATTCCCAGCGTCTGAAGACACTTAGACGGGCGAATAGATGCGATGATTTTCTTGGGTGAAATTTCCACTTCCATTTTGAAAGGAATTAGTTTCCCTTTTAAGATCCAACCAAGAGGTTTCATAAGACGGGTTACGGTGTAATAAAAGCGATGTTACGACGACGACTCAGGAGACTTGATAATGTCTTCGCTAAACTTTTGTTGGGATGTCTGACAAGTGGATGTCGCACGTGATGCGCTTAAGGTGCGCGTCTTGACAGGGGTTTGTCATTTCCAGAGCGATTTGAGATTTCAGTATCGCTTGAGTAGTTTCTGTGTCTGGATTTGTTTGGAAGTTCACATTTATTGCTTTTCCAATGGTGCCAACAATAACAAATCAACGTTCGATAGAAAAATTAAAACTTTATATAATACATTCAAACAAACTTAGTGATGATCATCTTCATCATTTTACAGAATCATAAAATATCCGAATAACATTAAGAAATTGAACCCGACAAACGCAGCCATCCATTAGAGTTTGGAACATCACTTAAGAAGAGGAAATTATTTGGTGATAAGTCTACCAGAAGAATTTTACATCCTCACCAATTGTCTCCCTTTCACGGCAATCTAAACCTGCCTAATTATCCACCCTTCTTTAAATATCCTTGCATCCCCGCTGTCCTTTATCCTTGCCAAATGAAATTCACGGCGTCTGAAGACACTTAGACGGGCGAATAGATGCCATGATTTTGTTAGGTGGAATTTCCACCTGCATTTTGAAAGGAATTAGTTTCCCCCTAAGATCCAGGATAAAGGTGTCATATGAAGGATTTACGCTGTTATAAAAGCCGATTTTACGATGAAAACTCAGGAGACTTGATTGTGTCTTCGATAGTGAGTCGTCTTCGTCGAGATGTCGGAAAAATTAATGTCGCATGTGATGTGCGTAAGGTGCGCGTTTTGACATGGGTTTGTCATTTCCGGTGCTTTTTAGATTTGAGTGTCTTCTGAGCAATTTCTGTGTCTGGATTTGTTGTGGGGGTTCCCATTTATTGCTTTTCGATGGTGATGGAATGGTTAATAAGTTTAGAAAGCTGGAAGATGATTTTGGAAAACTGTCTATAAATTCTTTTTACGTATGTTGCATTATTATCATAATAAGAATTCTATAAAATGTAAAATGGACGTTATATTTTAAATCAAGAACTTATTACTTATTTTTCATAACAAAACCACACGAAGTTGTTTGTTTCAATGGAAACGCAATATTTTTTATGGAAAATATCTTTTTCTAGGTATAAGAATGAAGCTACAAATAACAGTAAAAGGTGCCAACAATAAAATTATCAGTGCTGTAGTGTGCAGGTTACTCAACTAGATTGTGACTGGTTGTGTGTGGGTTGAGAATTTTTTTAATCAAGTAATTGGCATGCGGTTTTTTAATTGGAAACAATATTTTTGGCGGAATGCATTTTTCTCTAGATATACTATAAAATAACAATAAAGAGTGCAACCTATAAAATTATCCGTGGTGTTTTGTTTAGGTTACCTTTCTTCGCCCAATGAACTAATGTTCAATGGTTAGGCATTTGTTAATTGTTAACTATTTTTAAAAATAACTTTTTTAATTAGAAATGATAAAAATTTGTCATAATTCTTTATAAAAAAGGGTTAAATTAATTAAGTAAAATTAATTTAGTAAAACAAAGGTTAAAATTAATTGGTTACGAATTAAAAATATTAGTTAAAGACTTATTTATAAAAATTTAACTATCAATCATACTTTTAGTTAAAAATATTATTGTTTCAAGTTATTAACTTAAAATTAAAAAGATTCAATACTGGATGTGATGTAATTTACTAATAACCCTTACAATAACAAATCAAAGTTTATTACAAAAATTAAAATTTTAGATAATACATTCAAACAAACTTAGTATTCATCAATTTCATCATTTTACTGAATCATAAAATATCCGAATAGCATTAGGAAATTGAACCCTACAAACGCAGCCATCCATTAGAGTTTGGAACATCACTTAAGAAGGGGAAATTATTTGCTGATAACTCTACCAGAAGAATTTTACATCCTCACCAATTGTCTCCCTTTCACGGCAATCTAAACCTGCCTAATTATATACCCTTCTTTAAGTATCCTTCCAGCCCTGGTGTCCTTTATCCTTGCCAAATGAAATTCCCAGCGTCTGAAGACACTTAGACGGCCCAATATATGCAATGATTTTGTTGGATGAAATTTGCACCATTTTGAAAGGAATTAGTTTCCCCGTAAGATATCCAGTCGAAAGGTGTCATAAGATGGATTTACGGTGCAATAAAAGCGATGTTACGACTACGACTCAAAAGAGACTTGAATATGTCTTCGAACTCAAATTTTGTCAGGATGTCGGAAAAATGGATGTCGCGTGTGATGTGCGTAAGGGGCACGTCTTCACAGGGGTTTGTCATTTCCGGTGCCTTTTGAGATTTTAGTGTCGTCTGGGCAGTTTCTGTGTCCGGATTTGCTGTGGGGTTCCCGTTTATTGCTTTCTGATAGTGATGGAAGGGTTAATAAGTTTGGAAAGATGGAAGATGTTTTTGGAGAACTATTCGCTTCTCTTATGATGATAATAATAATAGAAGTCGCTTTCTATTATTATTATCATCATAAGAATTCTCTAAATCTTAAAAAGGAACTTTAAGTATATTTATTTATTTTTAATCAAGAACTTCTGATATATATTTCAATTCCTTCTATTAGCTCCCACTCTCCCTATATATATCTTGTTCAAATTTTCAATCGTTCATAAAATACTTTTTATTCATCCACTCAAGTTAAAATACATTTTTTTAACTTGTAGTGGATGGCACTTGATGTTAATATAGTTTTTTTAATTATTAATTCAGTAATTAAATTTAATTAATTAATTTTAACTTTTTTAGATTTAATTTGCATATATCTGCCAATAGATGGCGCCAGATAAACTTAAAAAAATGAATGAAAATTATTTATAAAGGACTTTCTGCAATAGAGTGAAAAAAAATAGGAATTGATTTAAAAAAAAAAAAAAAATTATATTACTTGTTATTACTTCATTTTCTTTATTAAAAAATTAAAGAGTTTTTTTTTTTTTTTTTTTTAATTTCTAAGAACCAATAAAATTATTTGGTTGACAGAATCTTCCGTGAAAAATAAACGGTTGAATATAATAACTTCAAATGTAAAGTAAAATAATGTAATATAAAAAATTGCTTTCCATCTTCCTTCCACTAACTGAAAAAATGATATTTTCTTTATAATACACACAAAAAAAAATTACAATATTCTAAGTAAACAAAATCCCAGACAAGTTTAAAATTATATTTCTACGAAAAAATCTCAAACAATTTTTATAAAATTTATTTTTGTAAAATTTTAATTATGTAATGCAAAAGTAAGAAATTTTAAATAGAGATATTAATTATAACAATAATACATTTTAATTAATACATTTTCAAAATGTATGTTCATCAATAATACGTAAATGCAACCCAAATGAAATATTTAACTGACCATAGAGAGAAAAGGATGAATATATAAAGAAAAGGTTTTTTATATTTCATAATTTTAAAATAATATTTATCTCAGATATTATATATGTAAAAATGTATAAAAGCATATTATTTAATCAGCGTTGTATGGTATTCAAATTATTTCCATTTTCAAACTAGTTTCAGTTTAATTTATCGGACTTCAAAAATTTTCTGTTTCAAAAGTCTAGACTGCTTTTCATATTTTAATTAAAAAAAACTACTTTATTCTTTTCTCAGCAAAAGAAAGTTCATTTGTATTACAAAACAAGATGTCGGAAAAAAAAAGAACTTCTTTTTAAAATTATTCCTCCATGTGATTTAAAAGAAACTTTGCTAACTATTTGAAAAAAATATATCACTTTTTTTACGATCCCTTTTAATAAAAGAACTTCTCCAAAACATGTATACGTCATATTTTTGATTAACAAATTCATTGTATTATTTTTTCTTTCTACTCTCGCCATTTTGTTTTTTATCACATATGTTTTTCTTTTGGTTCAAAATTTCTTTTGTATTCTTTTTTTTTTTATTAAGCATCTTTTCGCCTCTAAATAAGTACATAAAACTGTGTTAAATGATGCCGAATATTAAAAAAATTTTTAAGTATTTAATTGAACTGTTCTAGTGTTAAATTAACGACTTAAAAAAAGAATCCAAAAAAACAAAAACACTTTTTCTACTGGTTTAGTAAAAAATGGCGTTGATTTTCAGATTTCTAGATCTGGCAACAACTATGCATTATTCATGAAGATGGCTGCATAAAAAATACTCTCTCCCGGTGAAATGAAATTTACATTTCAAAGGTTAGTTAACTCATACATGAAATAAGATATTCAAAAAATGAAATCTGAGAAATTTAATAACATCAATATCTATCAAGTACATATGGTGTGAAATGTATGTTTTCATATTCCTTCTATTTTATTAATCATGCTTATGGAATGACAAATTGTGTTTTAATATTTCCTCTAGCCATTTTTTAAGGAATATATTATTCTTTTCTCTCTTTTTTTTAAAATTTATTAAGGCAGCTGAATCTTTCACTAATAGTTGACAACGTATTTCATTCTATAAATAATTTTATTGATCTTAAGTTCTTGATCTTTTGTTTCCCTATATAAAAGTTGTTTTTTTTTTTTTTGGAAATTTTTAAATTAAAAAAAATATATTCTACTCTAAAAGTGAAGCAGTTTTTTCCAGCATAAATACTGTTCAGATTTTATTCGAATGTTTTTGTGTATTATTTTATTTTTAAACTTTGAATAATATTTTATACTCATCTGTGTTTCAGAACTTTTTATTTGAGCCAAGATGATTTTTTTCGTTCTAATGCAGCTGGCAAACACTTAGACAGCTTGGTCGGCTTACGGCAAGCGCTGCACAGACGTTACTCACTTTGCATTATCCAGGGGGCGCGTGTAACTTGAAGATAAGCCACGGACGCGGAGTAACAATGCCTCCACAACGCTCTTATTAGGACCGGGACCTACGGTTTAAAGTGGATTCCGAACCACTACAAACATCCATGGCACCGCTGGGACTCAAACCCGAAACCTGTGGTACCGAGCGCCAGAGCGCTAGCCACTCGGCCATTCAGGCCCGAGCCAAGATAATCAAAATATAGTATTTATCGGTTTAGATGTTATTCGAATGATTTATTCTTTTATTTTATTTTTAACGTTAAATATTATTGTATTCCTTTGTGTTTCAGAAATTTTTATTTGAGTAAAAATAATTAAAATGTGGTTTTTATCAGCTTAGATGTTATTCTAAAGTTTTATTTTTTTATCAAGACAATTTGATTCCAAAGTGAAAACGACATTTTTCAAGAAAAGAAAATCGTTTGGAATTATGCAATTTATTATTATTATTATCATTATTTTTATTTCTTAACAATGAGGGCCTGAATGGCCGAGTGGCTAGCGCTCTGGCGCTCGGTAACACAGGTTTCGGGTTCGAGTCCCGGCGGTGCCATGGATGTTTGTCGTGGTTCGGAATCTACTTTTAAACCGTAGGTCCCGGTCCTAATAGGGTCGTAGAGCGTTGCGGGGGCATTGTTACTCTGCGTCCGTATCTTCAAGTTACACGCGCCCCCAGGGTAATGCAAAGTGAGTAACGTCTGTGCAGCGCTTGCCTTAAGGCATCCAAGACCAAGCTGTCTAATTGTTTGCCAGCTGCATTAGAACAAAAAAAAATTTCTTAAGAATGCGTTTTGTTTCCTTCCATTCAATTCTAAATTGTATGGGTAACCTGCATATAGAATCCAGGACGATTATATTTTTTTTCTTAATTTTCCTTACAAAAAAATTTTAAGAGGTTTTTTTTTTTTAATTTTTAACAATTAATAAAATTATTTAGTTGATATGATCTGTCATAAAAATGAAAAGCTTGAATAAATTGACGTTATATGTAATATAAAAAAATTTCTCCGTCCAATATCATTCCACTGATTAAAAAAATAATATATTTTTGCAATACAATACAAAATGAACATAATTACATTATTCAAAATAGACACCAACAGAATTTTAAAATTATATTTATATAATAAATGTCAGTTATTTTTTAGAAATTTTATTTTTGTAAAATTTAAGTTACGTAAAGCAAAAGTAAGAAATTTTAGATAGAGATATTAATTATGACAAAAATAAATTTTTAAATTATATGTTCACCATTAAAACCTAAATACCGCCCAAATGAAATATGTAATTTACCAAAAGGAGAAATTAATGAGTATAAAACGAAAAGTTTTCTTTATTTCATAATTTGAAATTATTATTTATTCATATGTTATAAGAAATGTATAAAAGGATATTTTTAATCAGTTTTTTATGTTATTAAAATTATCTTCTTTTTCAAACTAGTTTCAATTTAATTTATCGGATTTTAAATTTAAATTTTTAGTTTCAAAAGTTTAGACTGCTTTTCATATTTTAATTAAAAAAAACTATTTTATTCTTTTTTCAACATCAGAAAGTTTATTTGTATTACAAAAAGAGTTGACAGAAGAAAAAAACGGAACTTTTCTTAGAATCATTCTTCCATGTGATATAAAAGAAACTTTGCTAACTAATTTTTTTTTTTTTTTTTTAAATAATAGCATTTTTTACAATTACTTTTAACAAAAGAACTTTTCCAAAGCATGTATAAGTCATATCTTTGATTAGCAAATTCATTGTATTATTTTTTTTCTTTCTACTTTTCCATTTTGTTTTTTCTCTCAAATGTTTTTCTTTTGGTTCAAAATTGCTTTTGTTCTTTTTTTATTAAACATGTTTTCGCCTCTAAATAAGCACATAAAACTCTGTTAAATGATGTCGAGTATTAACAATTTTTTTACGTATGTAATTGAATTGTTCTAGTGCTAAATTAACGACATAAAAAAAGAAGACAAAAAAGAAAACAAAATCACTTTTTTTACTAGTTTAGTAAAACATGGCGTTGATTTTCAGATTTTTTAGATCTGGCAATAACTATGCATTATTCATAAAGATGGCTGCATAAAAAATACTTTCTCCCGGTGAAATGAAATTTACATTTCAAAGGTTAGTTAACTCATACATGACATAAGATATTCAAAAAAGGGAATCTGAGAAATTTAATAACATCAATATCTGTCAAGTACAGATGGTGTGAAATGTATGTTTCCATAAAGATTATTCAAATTATCTTCATTTTCAAACTAGTTTCAATTTAATTTATGGGACATCAAAAATTTTTGTTACAAAAGTTTAGACTGCTTTTCATATTTTAATTAGAAAAATATATTTTATTCTTTTTTCAACAAAAGAAAATTCATTTGTATTACAAAACAAGATGTCAGAAAAAAAATAAACTGTTCTTAAAATCATTCTTACATGTGATTTTAAAGAAACTTTGCTAACTATTTTTTTACGAAATTGAGATTTTTTGCAATCCTTTTTAACAAAAAAACTTGTTCAAAACATGTATGTGTCATATTTTTGATTAGCAAATTTATTGTATTATTTTTTCCCCTTCCGCCATTTTGGTTTTTTTTCTTTGCCGAATTTTTTTTTTTTTCTTCTGGTTCGAATTTTCTTTTTTCCTTCTTTTATTAAAAATCTTTTCGCCTTTAAATAAGTACATAAAACTCAGTTAAAAGATGTCGAATATTAACAATTTTTTTTACGTATGTAATTTAATTGTTCTGGTGTTAAATTAAAGACAGAAAAAGAAAACAAAAACACTTTTCTACTGGTTTAGTAAAAAATGGCGTTGATTTTCAGATTTCTAGATCTGGCAACAACTATGCATTATTCATAAAGATGGCTGCATAAAAAATACTTTCTCCCGGTGAAATGAAATTTACATTTCAAAGGTTAGTTAACTCATACATGACATAAGATATTCAAAAAATGGAATCTGAGAAATTTAATAACATCAATATCTATCAAGTACAGATGGTGTGAAATGTATGTTTTCATATTCCTTCTATTGTATTAACCATGCTTATGGAATGGGAAATTGTGTTTTAATATTTCATCTAGCCATTTCTTAAAGAATAAATTATTTCCTTGGCGTTCCTTTCTTTTTTTTAATTTATTAAGGCAGCTGAATTTTTTACCAGTAGTTGACAACGTATTTCATTCTGTAAGTAGTTTTATTGATTTTTATGTTTCAAGGTGTTTCACTGCATACAAATTTTTTTTAGAAATATTTATATTAAATAAAAAAAATTATTCTATTCTGAAAATGAAGATGTTTTCCGGAATAAATATGATTTTTATAGATTCAGAAGTTAATCGAATATTTTATTTTTTGACATTAAATATTATTTTACTCATTTATGCTTTAGAACTTTTTATTTGTACCGAGATAATTAAAATATGGCTTTTATAGGTTCAGATGTTAATCGAATGTTTTATTCTTTAATTTTATTTTTTACCTCTAAATATTATTTTACTTATTTGTATTTCAGAACTTTTATTTCAGCCAAGATAACTATCATATGGTTTTTATAAAATAATATAATTTTTAGATGGTTAGATGGTTAGTTAGGTTATGGTTCTTGTGTTTTTTAAGATGGATTTTGTAGGTTCAGATGTTATTCGATTTTTTTTTCTTTTGTTTTAATTTTTAACATTAAATATTATTTTACTCTTTTGTGCTTCAGAATTTTATATTTCAACCAAGATAATTAAAATATGGTTTTTATAGTTTCAGATATTAATCGAATCTTTTATTCTTTAATTTTTTTTTTTTTTAGCTTTAAATATTATTTTACTCCTTTGTATTTCAGAACTTTCATTTCAGCCAAGATAATTATTATATGGTTTTTATTAAATAATATATTTTTTAGATTGTTAGATGGTTAGTTAGGTTATGGTTCTTAGATGGTTAGTTTTTTAATATGGTTTTTGTAGGTACAGATGTTATTCGATTTTTTCTCTTTTGTTTTAATTTTTAACATTAAATATTATTTTACTCATTTATGCTTCAAAATTTTTTATTTGAACAAAGATAATTAAAATATGGTTTTTATAGAATATTAACCGAATGTTTTATGCTTTAATTTATTTTTTAGCTTTAAATATTATTTTACTCCTTTGTATTTCAGAACTTTTATTTCAGCCAAGATAATTATTATGTGATTTTTATTAAATAATATGGTTTTTAGATGGTTAGATGGTTAGTTAAGTTATGGTTCTTAGATAGTTAGTTTTTTAAGATGGTTTTTTTAGGTTCAGATGTTATTCGTTTGCTGTTCGTTTCAGATATTTCGTATTCAGAAGGGTTTTTTTTTTCTTTTGTTTTATTTTTAACGATAAATGTTATTTTGCTTATTTGTGTTTCAGATCTTTTTATTTGAGCCAAGATAATTAAAATATGGTTTTTACAAAATAACTTGGTTTTATTAGGTTCAAGTGTTATTCGAATGTTGTTGTTTTTCATTTATTTTTTAACGTTCTCATACTTTTAACTGCGCACTTTCGTCTTATAATGAGATTAAATAACTGTATCTCGATTTCATGTGGCTCAAGAAACAATTAAAAATTGTTTTGGAAAGTTAAAAATGGGACATTTCAAATAAATCTATAAAAAAATTTTGGTTATTTTTTTTTTACCGAAAATGGTTACCTGAACACAATGGGTTATCTTAAATAGAATCAGTAAATTGATACGTTATATACTTTTTCTATTGTGCATTTTTTAAATGTCTGACAAGAAAGAGTTTTGTTTTTGTATGGTAAAAAAGAAATAATAGCAAGACAAAGCAAAATTAACCACCAGAAAAAAATTGAAATATCAATTATTGGAAAACGTTGGCGAATTTTTTTTTTTTACCTTAGCTGTACCTATTTCTCGCCAAAATAAAAATGTCGCCAAACGAGCGCCAAGGTTATTTTTGTTTCATCATTAACGTCATCATGCACGTGATGCATGCATATATTACTTAATTTAATCTCGAATGAATAACCAAATGTTCCAATACATTTAAATTTATAGAAATACAGAAATAAAATGAATAATTTTTAAATAAATTAAAGTTTATTTAGAAGAATAAAGATCCATGTCCTTCTAAAACAGTCGATTTCATTAGTTTATGTCGAAAGAATTTGCATGTAAACTTTAATGATTACCATTTCAGAAAGTATTACTGAGGAAAGCAGGAAATATGAAAGCAGTACCATTAGTACAAAAAGAAAGCAGTACAGATGAAAGTAGTATCATTTCGGTTTGTTGGAAAGCATATAAAGGTAATGAATTGTAAGTTATTGGGAATGAATATTAATAAAATCTTTACTGCCAAGAATAAATAGAGCCATTATTTATCAATATTTAAATTTAAATTTCATTCATCGTTTATGTGTTATCGATTAAACTAAAAGTCGAAAATATTTTCACCAACAATTTGTAATTTTGCGCTTGCTTTTTTAAACTCATGTGTGATATTTTTATCTTACTACTGTAACTGGATTTCTATTTTGTATTTTTATTTTTAATATTTTCTTTCCTATATATTACTGTAGTTAATAATTAATTTTATTTTTTCATCTATATCATGTAAAATTTGTAAAGTGTTAAAACACTTCTTTTCTAATATTATTGTCTAAGTGAATACTTGTGTTTAGATTTTATTATTGATATTATGACAAAAAAAATATTTATCTGTAGTTAACTCAAATATGTTTATATTTTATTATAAACATATCTTATATATTTTGGCATACGTTTCTATACATGTAATGTTTCTACCACGGAAAGTTGTTGCATTTCATTCCCAGGAGAGTGAATTTAAATTCTTTGTCAAGTACATAACAACAATTCACTTGGCAGACAAGCAGTGTTGTGGGTAATTATATTACAAACAATTAGTGTTTAGACTAAAGACAACAACCCGTCACTAGAATCTGATAGCAGATATTCAGTGTCATGGATAATGAGACCTCATAAAATTAGCAATTGTCTGTTCGGCCTCCACAGATCGTAACAATTACAGATGGAAAATGGATTACACCATGACTTGTTCCATCGTGATTGGTGATAGACCATAGGCAGATAAAGTGTCTACTCCACTGAGAAGGGAGGGAAACTGATGAATCCTCTCTTGATCTCTGGCTTTTCTCTTGGCGGATTTTTTTCCAAGGCAGTTTTTTGAGCAGAAAAGCCAGAGTTCTGCGACGTGTCGACCAGAAGTGTTTTTTTTTTCTTTTTACTCAGAAGTGACTGATTAGGTTGATGTGTCAGCAATGTTTTTTAAAGTGAACTCCATGTGGTTCAGTGTATCACGCCGTGTGGTAATTAAAGTATGCCGCAGACAAGTCAATTAGATTCGATGTCGATTCTAGAATTTTGAAAAACTCTGACCTTGGAGTGAACTGTGATACAATCGCAAACTTGATCTACATTATATTTTTAAAAAAACTTGTGATCAAATTTATATTTTTAAATTTATTTCTTTGCATAATAACCCATATTTATGTATTTATATATATAGATATACACTCAAGAGCCAAAACATTATGACCACCCCTACATTTTGCAATGAACTCGCCTGGATGACGTGGAAGGCACGTGATCAGGTGGAAGTGGTATTTAACTGGTATTAAGTGGTGGTATTAATCCATGCCAAGGCGGGTTGAAGCTGTGTTGCGCGCCAAAGGTGGGTCAACTCGTTATTGACAGGTGGTCATAATGTTTTGGCTCTTGAGTGTATATCACAGTCCAGTCACATTAATGTGACCACCTGTCAAAAGTCAGAATATACACTCTTGTATATTGTGGCTTTAAGTGGAGTGTGTTAAATGTGGTATTAAGTGTTATTTAAGTGTTATTAAGTGAAATTCTTTATATGCACTCCACTGCAATGTGCTGCCACATGCCTTTTGTTATTGGTTATTCCACGTTGGCATCGAAATTAGGTGGTGGTCACATTAATGTGACTGGACTGTGTGTATATACATATATATATATATATATATATATATATATATATAGTGCTTGTAAATAAAAATTAAACTGTTACCATGATCCTGAAAGTAGCTCCCTTCTTGAATCCACTATAGGTTAAGCATAGGTCGAAACGTTACAATGCACTTCAGTAATATTTAATTCAGTATTTATGTAATTAGTATTCTGTCAATAAAAACTAGAAAACTTATTTTGTAATTAAATTCCCGACTGTGTTAAATTTTTACTAAGTCGAAGTTTAATTTCATCTTAAAAAACACAAAATATTGCCTACATTCCGCTTTTACATAACCACAAATTTAAAAATTATGTTTGGAAAGTTTCCTATCCTTTAGATGCATTCAGAATATTCCTTTCTGTATGAAATGTCTTTTTATAAAAAGAACAATTGTTTTTATACAAAAATGGAATATTATTTTAAAGTTTTGAGAAACTCTGTCTTGTTAGTAAGCATAAGTGCCTCTTTCAAATGTAGTACTCTCTGTTTAAACTCAGCCGTCAAAAAGTATTTTTTTTTAAATTTCTTTGTTGGTTTTTTCAAGCCAGTAACTTTTATCGACTATTTCAGAATTCAAAATATATATATATATATATGTGTGTGTTACAAATTTATATTTTAAAGTTCTCATGAAAAATATATGTATGTATATATATTCTTATACAAAATTTCTTTTAGAAAGAACTGTTAGATTTAAAGTGTAGGCATTTAATATATTTTAAACAATAGCTTTTGAAAATTCGTTGTTTATTTAGAATTTATTTAGTTCAAAATATAACACTTGTTATGAACTTTCCAATCCATACTTTTCCACAACATCAACTCAATCTTTAATTACTCTACAATTATTTCAAATATGTTTTGGCAACAACAATGAACCAATTAATGGAGTTCCTATATGAATATTAATTCACAAAACATTTCATCTCAATAAATGTTTTCCAGTTATAATTAAAAGTGGCTTCTAATTATATACATATTTTCAATTTTTAAATTTTATCATTATATTCTTTATTTAAAGAAGAAATGATTTTTTTAATTTTTTTAAAAATTAAATAGGATATTTAAAAAATTATTTTTTAATCCTAATGAATTTTAAGTCATAGATGATTACTTATTATGCAGTATAGCTATTAAGATATTTAATTCATTGTTTTAATAAAGAAAAAATAAATATTTAATGCTTAAAATGTTCGTTATATTTTAACAAAAATTGTATTAATATTTTCAAACGATAATTATTAACTAATTATTAACTACTATTTATTAATAATGTCATATGCTAAAACTACATGTGTCATATTTATTAAAATAGTAATTTAAATAAAATATTTTAAGGTATTATTACTGAACTGCAATTTTTTAAACTTTTTATTGAATTTATTGTTTTAATTATTAACGCTTGTTGGTGTCATAACATTTAAAAATAGAGGCATGTGATAAATAAAATTCTCATGAGGTAATGGGCCATTAAAACTTAGTTATAAATTGTGAAACAAATAAAAATCAATGAACACATTTCTAATAGTAAAAATTAAATCTTAGTTTAAAGCTTTTTTTTTTTAAATTACAACTCAAATATTTCAATAAATGAAACTGAATGAAGTAATTATACACCATGTTTTCCCGAAGCAAAATATAGTCAAAGGGGAAGAGTTCAAGATTGATAGATCCTCATTTCAAGGACGAGTTAACTTTGAACTTCACACTTTTTTTTTAAGAGGTGAGGGAGAAAGAGAAAAGGGAGTGTGTGGAGACGAGTGAAAACTTTCATTGTACAGAGGGTACAACAGTCCAGAGAATAGTTCCAGGGATTACGGAGGATACAAAGACACTAAAACGGACTGGTTTTTAAGAGGATATTTTAAATAATTGTCATGCAATTGTGTGTTATGTGTTATGTGTTATGTGTTGTATCTGCGCAGTGCGGTCTTCGCAATTTTAATAAATATGGCAGCTAAGCAATTGCTTTTTTTGCAAGACATAATTTAGTTGTATCTATGAACAACACTGAATCAAGACAACGCGCATAATGCCCCTAATTTGTACTAATGAATTTTGAAAAGTGTTAATTATTTCCCAAATTATAAAAATTGTTGTTTAGCGGCAAAAGAGTTTTCCTATTTTATGTTTCATTCGTCCAAAGGAAGAGTTGGCAAATTGCTTCTTAATCACATGCATTTTCTCGAAGATTGAATAATTTTTTTTTTTAGAAAACAGCTCGAAATAATAAAAACAAACATTCGTATTATTTCCAAAATTACAAAAAAATATATTATTAAAAAACTAAAACTAAATAATTATAATTTTATACTTTTGATTTCAAAGGAACATATGATATTGAAATAATTATTTTCGTTTATAAAATTCTTAAAATGTATTGCAACTGAACAAAGAAAAAAGAATTTACCAAATATGTGGACAAAAAAATTACAAATCTTTAACTCTAAAACCGAATCTGACTGAAAAAATATAACTTCTTCCTTTCAGATACATTAAAAGTAAAAAATAAATAAAACAAAAACAAATTCAAGCAGAAAAGTCTATCTTTTTTGGATCTGACATGGATATCATGAATTAAAGATATTTTATTCTTTCCCCATACTTTCGTACAGCATCTACTATATTTCATGTTATTTACTTAACTATTATTTCTAACTATTTTTACTATTTCTGTAACTTCAAAAATTCAGTTCTTCTTCTTGTCTTC
Organism: Caerostris darwini; assembly: GCA_021605075.1. Classification (NCBI taxonomy): domain Eukaryota; kingdom Metazoa; phylum Arthropoda; class Arachnida; order Araneae; family Araneidae; genus Caerostris; species Caerostris darwini. The sequence goes on along the minus strand of BPLQ01011731.1, from coordinate 346,686 downwards.
AAACACGTAAATCCTTTACGTCGTCGTTTTAATGTGACGTATGATCAATTGTCCTTGAAAACTTTTGTTGCAATTTTTGTCATCAATGTATCAGTAACTCTCATATATTTAAACTTAATTAAATAATTTTGCTTGTTTTACTTTAGTTTGTGAGTTTACTTATTATTTGTAAATAATATATAAAAAATAAAGTCATATTTTGCGATTGTACGTTTTGATTTTATAAAATAAAATTATAAAAAGTTTAATGTTATGAGGAAAATTTTTATTATTTTTTTTTTTTTATTTTTTTTTTATTTAAAAAAATTTATTTAACTTTTTTTTATTTTTTTATTTTAAAAATAACATATTTTTGTAAGAAAAATTCAATAAGAAAGAGAAAATAAATAATTTGTTAATTTTTCAATCAGCGTTTTATTATTTTTACTATTTATTTTATTATTTTTATCAAATTTTTTTTTCATTATCGATAAACAAAATTCCTTCGGAAAATATTTTTATATCAGTCACTATAAATTTATAAATTATTTACATAATCATCTATGCTTAAATATTCACCATCTATATTTAAAACATTTTTTTTTTTATTTTATCAATAGATAGCTATTTATTTTTTTTAAATAATCAAAATTTGTAAAACAGTTTTTGTGCATTAATTCAAAAAGTGATTTAAAAAAACGTCTGAATTGTTCTTTGTTAAATAAATTATCGATTCATGCAAAATTAATTTACTCTTTCCCAAAAATTATATTCTTAAATAATTTTTGAGAAAAAAGTTAAGGGTAAAAAGATCATAGTACGAATTTGAAAAATGTTTTTTTTGCAAGAAGTCTTTTAAATCTTTATTTGGTCCAATTTTTAACATATTTGTACACATTTTCATTTTTTTATCAAATTGGTTTGACTCTATATATATAACGCAATTAAATATTTATTAAAAAACAGTCCTTGATATGTGAAATGAATTGAAAAATATTTTGTAGAAAAAGTCATCTCAAAATTTTATATAATAAAATAGAAAAAGTTATCTCAAAATTTCATTGAAATTCATTTTACCTTTGTGGTGCAACTAAGCCACAACTTGATTTTAAATGTGCAAAATATATATATTCTAAATGGGATAAACATATAATATCAATAAGTTTATTTTCATTTATAACCTGTATACTTTTATTTGTAATTGAAATGAGTATTCTCCCTTTTAATAATCATTCGTGTGTTTTAAAATTCTTGTAGATTATCGATGTTGTAATTTTTTCTAAATTACTGATATTGTGGCAGTAGGAAATGTGGTAATACAGAAATGCAGTTGAATACAATTCAGAAATACTGTTCAACACAATTTCCCTTCTCTTGTACTCATTATTATTTGAAAATTACCACCAAATAACTTTGCAAAACATATTTGCATAGTACTATAGGAAATTATAATAAATGCATAAATGTATTAAATAAACATAATTTTCCTTCGACGTCATAAATTATTTACTTATTGAAACCAGACCTATACTTAGAAGTCTTTAATTCTTTATTTTCTTGAAAATCTGCAATCTTTTCTGTAATCTGTCACTTTTTAACAACTCATCTACTTTGATGCTTTTTTTTTTTTTTTTTTTTTTTGCTTTACTCACTTAAATATACCGTTTATCCCGTCCGTAACTGACACTGTTGAGATTTTTAAAGGAAAAAACCGAGATAATAATTTAAAAAAGTTCTTTTTAAATTACTATCTAACAACAGCTGCTTCAGTTTCTCAAACAAATTCGGCAAACATACACGATATCTACATAAATCGAAACTTTGTAATTTCGGCAAAAATCCCACAATAAATCTTGTATGCATATCCATGTTTCTTTTACATTAATATTCAATGATTCATGTTTCCCATTAGAGAATTTGACTCAGAATCGAGCTAAAACCTTTTAATTATTCACGTAAAACAGCTTTCCCACTTTCAAAATTCTCATATCCATATTTGAAACCTTTTCTTTATAAAACCTTATTTTAATATGCTACTTCCTCAAATAGCACTCAGAATACACAAAGAATTTTCTTTACATTTACTAAGTTATTGTATATCTGTATTCACAAAATATTCTAGATTAAGTGATGCTAAAATTAAATATAATTTTCGGTTTTATGATTTATAATTAAAATTATATGTCTTACATAATCAGCAAAAATTTAAAAAAAACATTAATTAAAACCAGAAAATATAAAAAGAACAAAACATTAAAAGCTGAATAAACAGTTAACAGTTAGTTGAAAAGTTAACGAATTCATTAAAAGATGTGTTATTATTTTATGCAAATTAAAATCTAGAAATTTGTTTAGTAAATCATCATCACTGGCGCAACAGCCCTATAGTGGACCAAGGGCATCTGCCTACTGGCATATTTCGATACCGGAGATGTTTTCTTTTTACGGCGTTACTTTTTTTTTGCATAACTATAACAAGTGTAAGGTTGTCACCCCAGCTCACAACAGTCATATTAGATCGGGATCTACGGTTTAAAGTTAATTCCGAATCACTAAAAATATCCGTGCCACCGCCGTGACTCGAACCCGAAATCTGTGGCACCGACCACCAGAGAGCTAGTCACTCGGCTCTCAGGCTCCTGTTTAATAAATACTGCGTTAAATTAACCAATCAGAGACCACAAACACGTCAAATATACTAATCAAAATATCATATCAACCAATTGAAAACGTCTTACGTCCAGTTAATATTTTCTTTGATCTGTCATACATATGAAATATATATAATTATGACAAATAACTTAAAAATTGTTGTTACTGTGTCTTATCCCACTTGGTAGACATCTAAACAAGCCCATGAACCCGTATGAACTCATGGCTGAAGTGAAAGGGGGCAGCTTCTGTTGTGATGGGGTATCCGTTGTATGGAGATGTCTGACTTGACTCTGTGACGCTCTACAATCATATGAGACCGGGACCTACAGCTTAAAGTGGATTCCGAACCACTACAAACATCCACGGCCCTTCCGGGACTCGAACCGGAAATTTGTGATGCACACTCAACCATTCAGGTCCTTAAAAATTGTGGTTACTCTAATATCCAGAAATGAAATAAAAGAGGAAAAAAAAACATTCAGCTTGATAATATTTTTTCTCAACAGACCACACACACTTCGTCAACCTGTTGAAAGTCATAATGTTTTCAATAAGAAAAAGCGTTAGAATTTACGATGGAAAGCAATTTCGATCGACACCATTTAAACAATGTAACCACTTTAGGCTCAGAATATAGCTCGACTTTTTACATCTCTTTTAAGTCATTGAGGTGTTAAAATAAATGTTTCTTCAGGTGTACCATATATTAAATAGTGTTTATATTACATGAACTGTATGAACTAATTTAGTTTGTTTATTACATGAGGACCAACAGAATTAAAACTAAGTTTATCAGAAAATTTCAAAATTTTACTCCTATCTTAGTATCATAAAATTCTTTCTCAAGATTTTTACATTCAGCAGGGTAGAAGTATAATGTATGATTCACGGCCAGACTAAAAATCCTCAATTTAATAAACTTTTTAGAAGAAGAGGAGTAATTAATCATCCCAAGAAATCATTATACCTGAAATATTAATTGAATTGTCTTCGCTAAGTCTTTCGATTAAAAAATAAATTTTTTTGTTTATACTCCGTAGATTAAAAAAGCTGTCATAATATTTTGTATAACATGTCATACTATATTTTGCAGGCATATTTTGATACTGCACCACGTTGAGCACCACATTGTAGTGTGCGAGTTGGTCAACCAATCTGTAAATATGTGTGGTTGAGTTGAGACACTTGGGCACGAGTTGGAAAACTCCCAGCTTTATTGACACACGCACAGACATCACACACATACAATTAGAGACTTACAGTATTTAATACATTTAAAGACATATCATTATAGATTCCCGGTAAGACTCCACTTCCAAACCGCAAACCTGAAACTCGGCGCTACAAAAGGGTGCGCGAAATATACTTCCTCTCCGGGTGAGAGTCTGTCGGCCAATTAATGCACCGGGTTGCGCTGAATATATTTTCATGATTGCCATGGTATCGGCAGGACCATTACCAAGGACTCCAGCATGACTTGGAACCCATTGCAAATGTAGAGCCCAGCCACTGGGGAGCAGTTCTGCCAGCTTTGTGCGATACTGGACTGTGCGCGGACAGTACTATATTGGACATATGCTGGGCTGTTGCTAGTTTCAGTACTGAAATCGTACAACTCAGTACAGAAATAACCACCTGGGAATCGATGAAGAACACAACCTCTCCCGATGGTAGATCAAGAGCCAGTAGTTGTTTAGCAGCCTCTTGTACCGCTCATATTTCTCCGTCCGAGAATATAGTCGCGACATGTATTTTTCTAAAATGCATTTTTTTTGGCAGGACAGCATATGCCGGGTACTGCTAGTGTGTTTGTATATATATAAATATATAATATTTTATTATTTGAAAGTAAAATGGATACATTTTTGCTTTCACGTTTTAAAGGTTACATCTTTTATTCATACTTTACAGTGGCAATAAACAATATATAAAATATGAAATGTATTTTTTGTTGTTCTATTATCTAAATTAATGTTTCTCCCGTATGGGTTAGAATAGCCCAACTGTAGCCCATGCATATCATAAAAGGCGACAAAAATGGGTACCTAGTGCAAGGGGGTATAACCGGTTAAGAGTAAAGTCAAACTTTTCCCTTTGGGTGCATCATGTCTAAAGACGCTACATATTTTACTCTTTATTATGACTCGTCAGTTAGCATGGGTTCATGCATTTGGTCTAGATTTTGCTGTTGACCAAGTGGGATTAGAAACAACAACGTTTTAAGGGACACATTTAACATTACATATTTGATTGTAGCAACAAATAATACATAAAATATGTATACTTAATATATTGTTATTTTCTACTATTTTTATTTTTTAAATGCCTAACATTGGTGCCTACTCCAATAGTACATTGTCTCTCCCGTACTTTTTGACAATGTCCTCAAACGGAGAAAGTGCATTACAATTATTTAACGTTCAAAAGTAAAAGGCCGATTAGAGTCACACAAAACACGGGTTGGGGAATCCACCACTCGAAAGGCTCATTCCCACCGAAGCGTGAAGCGTTGAAGATTCACGCGGCAGGCAAGAAAATTTTTTCGACCCCTTCACCGCGAAACGTCAGAAATAGCATTACAACTAGTGAAGTTCCGCTTCGAGTTGACCCACTTTTCAGCTTCTTAGTTCCCGCTTCGAGTTGAAAGTGGGTCAACTCGAAGCGGTGATTTCAAACCGATTTCAGGCGAACGTGGTGAGGCTAGTGATTGATCAGTACTTCATGCTTAAACGCCTCACGCCTCGGTGGGAACAAGCCTTAATTCAATATAGATAGTCCGCAAAATGCCATGACCAGTCAAACGTCTAAATAGAGCCACCGCTGACCTTCTTGGAAACCTGTGAATAGTTCCCCCTCCCCCAGAATTCACCGTATCTTATCAATCTGACGTTCAATATAATAATCGTACGTATTATCGTACGTACGTACGTATTGTACGAATCGTACGTTGAATCATATCTTGTTTAAGGACTTTCTGAAGAGTCAAGTTAACATACAATTTAGTCGTATGAAATGTAAGCGGTTGATTAATGCGTTGCTCTATCAAAGTTCCTTTTTTAGCCAGTATATCAGCCTGTAATTTCACAATGGGCGGGAATCCATTGGAAAGACTGTCTGTGCATTAGTGTCTTAAGCAAAGGGCTACAGTCCAAGATTCTATTTTGAAGAATTTCAAAAGGGTTTAAATTTCACATCTCAGTTAGACAATATGAACGTTTTTATAAAGGAGTGGCTACGAATTAACAGTAACTTCGATCGCGCCTTCAATAAGAGGGCCCAAGTGTACATATAAACTAAAAACATTCGCTCCGGCACATCTTGCTCTCTCAAACATAGAGCCGTCAATATAGACAGGCATATATTCACACTTATTGTTCTATTATTTAAATTAATGTTTTCCCCGTATACATTTTTAAAAAAATGTTCTTAAATTTTAATATACATTTCATCAACGTCTTCAATACGTTTCTATCAAACCCCAACCCACCTTGAATTCCGAATTGTACTATTAACATTATTATATTGAACACTGGATGTTGATATAATGTTTTTTTTTTTTTTTTTTTTTTATTCGATCATTTTAGTCACCACTACAATAGAGAACGTTTGTTCAAACTTTTCAAATTTAATTCAAATTCTAAAAAATTTCCTATATTGCAAATTTGGGCAAATATGGATTAACAAATGCCATTTTTGTGTTTTAGAGGGGGGATAACTATATGCTAAATTAATAGATTTTAAAAGTAAGGTATACTTTTGTTCTACAAAATTAAATCTTAATACCTTACCCAACGCTGCAATACTCTGCTAATGCTTTTATAGATTGGAAAATAAACGCTTTGTCCTACTGTAACTAATATGTTAGAAAGAAAGAACAAAATGAATTTGTTTTTTATTGTGACATCACTTATGCAAACGAATGTTTTATTTTATCTCGCCGCATTTACAATTTGGAAATTGACTTAAATTGAGCCAGCGAGTGAGCTAATATAGGAAAAACTTGTACTAAAGCAGTTTTATTACTTCAAAATTATTTATGAAGGAATGACATATTTAATAAAGAAAGTAAAAATATTTTTATGTTGATAATTTAAAAATAATTTTTAATAAACCAATTTATTAATATATTCTAACTTTTATGCTGTTTAAGTGCTTATTATTAATAAAAATATTTACAAGTAAATAAACGTAAACATTCATACACACACACACACACTCTATAAGTTTTTTTTTTAAATAAATTTAAAAAGGAAATAAATATAAGAAAGAAAGAAATAAATAAAAATTCCGGAATAAATAAAAGAAAGCAATTGTAGCAATTTTTCTCATTGGAAGAGTTTTGACATTTCATTCCCAGAAGACAGGAATGCATATACTTTGACAAGAACGTAATAACAACTCAGCACTCACATTTGACATCAAACAAGCAGTGTTGTTGATAATCATATTACATGCGATCAATGTTTTGTATTAATGAGAACAACCTGTCACTCAAATCTGATAGCAGATATTCGATGTCATGCATAATGAGACTCATAAAATTAGCAATTGTATGTACGAACTTCACAGGTCGAACCAACTGCATATTCAATATGAATTACACCATGAATTTTTCCATCGGGATTGGTGCCATCAAGACCATGCGCTGATAAAGTGTCTACTCCAATGAGAAGTGAGGGAAGCTGCCCTCCTCTCTTGACGGATTTTCTTAAAGGGGGGTTTTCGGAGTAAAAAAAACGGGGTTCTGCGACGAGTCGAATTAAAGTGTTATTTTTCTTTTTTCCCTGAAGTGACAGAATAGGCCGGAGTTTCCGTCTGTTTTTCAAAATAAACTCCTTGTGGTTTCGTTTATCACGATGTGTTAAAATTAAGGTCTGACGCAGATCAGGCAATTAGATTCAACATATACTCGAGTACTCTGGAAAATTCTGTATTCTGAATAAGTGAACTATACTTGTGATTTAATCTTGCACTTACGAAAATATTTTATGTTTAATTTTTAATTTTTTTTTATAATAAACCAGAGTTAATTATTATATATATATATATATATATATATATAATGCTTGTAAATAAAAATTAAAGTATTCCCATGAAACTGAAAGTGGACCTCTTCTTGAAGCCCTTATAGGTCTAATATAAACCGAAACGTTACAAGCTCTACTAATAAACTTTAAAATTTTCTGATGGATATAGCGATACTTTTTTTATACTTTTATGATTTTTTTCTATGAAAATTTCTTGTATTTTAAACCTACTTAATGCAATTAAACTAAAATTTTCAAAATATGTGATATCTTTATATATATATATAAAGAACTCGTAGACGTTAAACTCTATTAGTAATCCTAAAAATATTTGATAAATAAAGCGACACTTTTGCGATTCAAAATAAAAGTCTATTATAATGTCTGTTTCTTTAAACTTGCTTATAAGAGAAATAAAAATTTTCAAAATATGTGAGATCTTTATATTCCCAAAAAATTATTTTAATAATCGTACAGACAACATAAAACGAGAGATAACTAAAACCCATTAGCGAATAGGATGTCGAAACGGAATTTCTTTCGCTTCTTAACAAAAAAAAATCATCTTTGATTCAAAGAGAGATGTTCTTTTAGCTGCAAATAGCAACTTTTTTTTCCAAAGATATCTCCACAAAGAAGAGCTAAAAGGGATTCGGAATGATCCTTTGAAAATTTCGCCGCCCTGAGATAGCGCGGGGCTTTATAGAAGGGATGAAAAAATGTTTTTGGAAATGGAAGAGAATAAATCTGAATTTCCGCAAATAAGTGAAAAGCAATAACATAAGAAGGATCAAAAGAAAATTGGGGAGAAAAGTCATCCGATAAAAGGAATAGCACTCCCAATAGTTAGTGATATTACGTTCTTTATACGTCTGTTTCTTTTTTAAAAGACAAACGCAACTTGCAAGTTTAAAGGATCAACATAATCATTCAATTATCAGATAAAAAGGATAAAAACTTTTCCATGTATTTCAATGTTTTATAATAATAAAAAAAGATTAATGGATACAGAGATGATACTGAAAGAATAAAAACACTATAAATTATGTAATTATATTAAATTTAATTAATGCTCCGCAAATTTTGGATCATACTACAGTGCCCAAAGAAAGTAAGACAATAATTATTATTTTTCAAACACTATTTATTTATTGTTCCAAATTTATTTCATCGCCTTCAAAGTAATCCCCTACAGACACAATGCACTCATGCCAATTTTTTTTCCAATCCTCAATGCATGCTAAAAAGTCATCGGCAGGGATGGCCTTCAAAGCGCGCGACGATTCAAGTTGATTCCTTTCAATCGACTCAAAACGGTGTCCCAGGAGTGGTCTTTTGAGTTTAGGGAATAGCCAGAAGTGGCACGGTGTGAATACGGTGGTTGTGTAACAATATGGGTTACATTTTTGGCGAAAAAGTCACGAAGAATAAATGCAATGTGAGTTGGCGCATTCAGTGTTTCCGGTACCAATCGAGGTTGGACAAAATAAAGAAAAGAAAAAATAATTAAGTTCCATAAGCCCCGGTAATTTCAAATTGAAAATTTGTTTTACTTTTTGGACAGAGTAGTATAATCCAAAGCAGAAGAATGGCTATTTTTCTCATACTTCTGGTGAATGACACGTCACTTTTGTGATTTAAAATAAAAGTTTATAAAAATGTCTTGTTCTTTAAGTCCGTTTTAACCAGAAATTAGGTTTTTAAAAATATGCGACATCTTCATACCTCTAAAAAATTAATTTAATAATCACAGAGATAAGATAAAACGAGAGATAAGTGAAACCCATTAACGAATAGGATGTCGAAACGGAATTTCTTTCGCTTCTTAACAAAAAAAATCATCTCTGATTCAAAGAGAGATGTTCTTTTAGCCTGCAAATGTCAACTTTTTTTTCCAAAGATATCTCCACAAAGAAAAGCTAAAAGGGATTCGGCAAGATCCTTTGAAAATTTCGCAGCCCTGAGATAGCGCGGGGCTTTGTAGAACGGATGAAAAAATGTTTTTAGAAATGGAAGAGAATGAATCTGAATTTCCGCAAATAAGTGAAAAGCAAGAACATAAGAAGGATCAAAAGAAAATTCCAGAGAAAAAGGAATAACAATCCTAATAGTTAGTGATATTTTGAGATTACAGTCTTTATACGTCTGTTTCTTTTTCAAAAGACAAATACAACTTGTAAGTTTAAAGGATCAGCAAAATCATCCGGCTATCAGATAAAAATAATAATATTTTTGTATTTCAATTTTTTTAGTAATAAAAAAGACTAATTAATGGATATAGAGATTACTCAGAAAGGATAAAAATATTATAAATTATATATTATTTAATTAATGTTCCACAAATTTCGGATCATAATATTTGTGGCATTTTTCGCAAATAAAATATATTTTTTTTTGGTAATATTGCTAGGATTTTGTGAGTATTACTAGGATTATCTAGGATTTTGTGAATATTAAATATTTTTACTATAAAAGATCTGTTTGACAATTTTAATATGCAACTATCACGGTTTGGCTTGTCACTCTACGGTCATCTTGTGCACACGAGGGCTAAACAGACCGGCACATACAGTTTAAAATGGATTCCGGTGGTATGCATGTACGGAGGTAAGCATGTTTGTTAATGGTTATTAACAAACATGTATACCACCGTCGGGATTCGAACCTGGAGCCTATGTTACAAAAGGCCAGAGCTCTAGCCAATTGGTTATCAAGCCGCGCTACTGTGACGGAGAAATATGTGAAGTTGAGGAGGCTGCTAACATTTATTTGGTCTTCATCTACCCCCCGGTAAGGGGCTGTTTTCTTCATCGACTTCTATGTCGCCATTTCAGCACTCATTAGCAACAACCCAACAACCCCTGTCCGCGTATAGTAAAGTGCCGCACAATGCTGCCGAAACTGCTCAACAGAGGCTGGGCTATACATTTGCAATGGGTTCCTAGCAGATCCGGATTTAGATGAAAAGAGGCCCTTTCACCTCCCATTTTTAAGTTTGCAAATTACATGAGAGATAATAAAATACATCATTACTGTGACATATATCAATATGTTAAATGAAACATGTTGTGATGGGTACTAATCTTTATAAAAAATGTGACACAAAAAAACAACAACACTTATTTGGACATTTATTCTCAGAACCCTATATAGTACTTGTAACGATAACTAATTAAATATAACACACATGTTTTGCAAAGAAGCAAAATTCAAATAATAAAAATCTTTGCCCACGAAAATAAAATATGCAATAAAAACTATCATATTTCCTATCCAATTAAATTAAGTATATTCAATACATTGAAGATTAAAGCAAATTCAATTCAGATAAATCCTAAAATAAGAATCTTTTCTAATAACATTTAAACATATTTCATATTATCGAAGTAACAAGAATATGACCGAACGTCGGGATATCGATAGGTCTGTTCGTTTGTTCCAATCTATACCAATCTGCGCTTTATTAATGCAAGAACAAACCAGAGCTTAGTAGCATAAGGCACGTCAATATTTACCATAGCAATCAGTGAACGTATGAACTATATTTTGGAGCAATCTAGTATATACAAACGAACAGACCTAATGAGCCGAACGCGTTGATCTAAACCAATACATTTTTATGTTTGTTTATTAGTCATATGTGTAGAAATTCGCCTTATTTTCGATTCAGTGTTTTAGTGTTTACTGTTTTTAGAATAATGTAATTCTAATTTTGCCGATAATCACTCCAAAAGGGACATCATAGAGTGTATCTTCCCTATCCGATTTTGAAAAAGGATCAGATTGGAATTAAAATTTGCTGGGGAAAACCTCATTTGTAATTGGTACAAACCGATTTGGAAATTATGTTATAAATAAAATTTTATTTATTTACTAGCAGAACACGGCAAAACATTGTCCAGCCAAAAAATATGCATTGTAGGAAATTACATACCACGAATATATTCTCCATGTTTCAGTATATGTGATACTAATTTTCATGGATGTCGTTTGAACGGTATATAAGATGAAATGCTACAGCACCATCTGGTGGCAAGTAGCAATAAAATGGATAGCGCGAACATATTTTCCATACTCGAATATATATTATTACCGATTTTCATAGCGATTGGTTGAACGGTATAGAAGTTGATATACTGCAGCACCATCTGGTGGCGACTTAGAACGAAGCGGATAGCATAAAAGCATTCTCCATGTTTTGTCAAACACATACAGAAAATTTCATCAAAATCAGTCAAGTCGTTTAGGTGGACTTCAGTAACAAACACACGTGCATAACAATCATATCGATTGCAACGCCATGTACCACGTCCAATTATGAATCTAAACTACCCAAGAACCCACTGTAACACATACAAAAAGTTTCAACAAAATCGGTCCAGCCGTTTAGGAGTTACTATATTATATAATATATTTCATCCAGTAAATGATTTGCTTGTAAATTTATATAAAAGTAATATTTTTTGCATGTCTTATTAAGCAATCATAAGTTATTTGAAGCGAAGAAAATCTTCAAGTCTGGACGGTGAACAAAGTTTTGGCATGTTTTTATGTTTTTATTTATTTTACTTATGCTATGTTATGTCTCTTTATGTTTATGTTTTTATTATTTATGTTTATAATTATTTTTAAATTCTTCAATCCTTATATTGATAATATCCTTATGCACATTGACAGCAACCAGCCAGTTAATCTTAAAAGATATTAACACAAGCCAGTAAGACAGCATATTAATACCATCAACAAAGTTGGACATCTTCGCCATACAGATAAATTCATTTACCAAATTTTGAAGCCAAATCACGTTTCATGGATAATATGGACGCCAAAAGTGAAGACATCCTGAAGAAGAAGATGCATCCATGGCAATCGCAAAGGAATTCCACAAATGGTTCATAGATACAAGAACACGTGACACGAACAATGATGGCGGAAAATTCGTCCAAATCAGATGAAAAAAACATCTGATTCCTTCGGATTCTTCGTCCTGAGTCAATCCGATTTTTACACAGGATGCGTCCGGGAAATAAATATCCGGGAACGTATAAGTCTTTGGGAAACAACATTGGGTACTTTTATCGAAGAACGAATAAAGACATCAGAAGTACTTAAGCAAAAGAACCCTTAAGGGAAGTGTGATTTCGAAGTAGCAATAATAATATCTGGTGACAAGTAACAATAAAATGGATAGCTCTAACATATATTTTAAATACCCGAATACATATTATTACCAGTTTTCATAGCGATTGGTTGAAGGGTATAGAAGTTGATATACTGCAGAAACTTCTGGTGGAAACTCACAAAAAAGAGAATAGCATAAAATAATTTTCCATGTTTTGTCAAACGCACTCAAAAAATTTCGTCAAAATTAGTCAAGTCGTTTAGGAGGAGTTCAGTGACAAACACACGTATAAAAGAACGCCATTGCAGCGCCACCTACTGGTTCCAATTGTGAATTTAAACCATCCAGGAATCCACTGAAACACACCCAAAATATTTCATCAAATCGGTCCAGCAGTTTAGACGGAGTTCAATGACAAGCACATGTACAGAAGAATTATATCTGTCTATATTAATATATATATATATATATATATATACTATAATATAATAATATATTTTACATGTAATAAATGATTTATTTGTAAATTTATATAAAAGTTACATTTTTTGCATGTCTTATTAAGAAATCATAAGTTATTCGAAGCTAAGAAAATATCCAAGGCTTGACGATGAACAAAGTTTGGTATATTTTTTTTATATGTAATCAATACATCTTTATGATTTCTTCTATCCTGACATTTATACTATTCTTATGAATATAGACAGCAACCAACCAGTTAATAAAGCTATTAACACAAGCCAATAAACCAGCAAACTAATGCGGTCATCAAAGTTGGACATCTTCGCCATACCAATAAATACATTTTGCCAACTTTTGAAGCCAAATCACGTTTCGTGGATAATATGGACACCAAAAGTGAAGACATCCTGAAGAAGAAGATGCATCCATGGCAATCACACAGGAATTCCACAAATGGTTCATAGATACAAGAACACGTGACACGAACAATGATAGCGTGATCAGAGGAAAAAAATTGTCTGATTCCTCCGGATTCTTCGTCCTGAGTCAATCAACTTTTTACACAGGATGCGTCGGGGTAATAAATATCCGGGAACTTATAAGTCTTTGGGCAACAACGCTGGGTGCTTTTATCGAAGAACGAAGTAAGGCCCCAGAAGTACTTAAGCAAAAGAGCCCTTAAGGGAAGTGTGAGAGGGACAAAAAATAACATTGTTGTTATGTGTGCTCTTCTAGTCTCAGTAGCAAGTATTGACTTATCGGAGTGCAATTAAAGAAGCTTGATTTGTCGAAACAAAGATATATTTGTTTTTGTTTACAAGTGTATTGTGAACTACTTTAATTATCGGATTCCTATTATTTCTTGTTAAGATATAACATAATTATCGACATGGCAATATTTTATTAAGCTAAATCCGCATTTTTCAGAATTAAAGTCTTTTATTGCATTGAATATAAATAAATGAATTCACAATTACTTGTAAGAAAAATGTTTTGACAGACACTGTTTTGTTAAAAAATATTTCCTACTTTCTCTGTAGGAGAATTGTTTTATCAGTAATAAATATTCTACGCAAAATTGCTTCTTGATACATCAGAACAAGGCTCTTATAATAACATTTTGATACTAGCCATTCTAGCTTATCTGATTGTTAGAAATTTGACATGTTAATCTGCTTTAATTTGAAGTTAATATTGGTTTATGTATCTGTTTTATTGTTAATTAGTACTATTCTTATTTAAGTTCCACTGTAAAACTTCATTTATTGATATAATTTTAGAGAATAATTAATTATTTGAAATAGCTTTGTTAAATCTGTTTGTGTGTGTGTGTGTGTGTGTGTTATGAACAAATATGCTGTCATGGAAAATCGAAAGTAAATTATATACACACAGAAACTTCAAGTACATAATTAATATTTTTTGGAGGTCTTATTACGTAATCATAAATTATTTGAAGCCAAGAAAATCTTCCGGATTGACGATGAATACGGATTTGACAGTGAACAAAGTTTGGCGCACTTTTTTTATGTAGTCAACACGTTTTATGTTTCTTACTATTTTTAAATTCTTCTACCTTAATAGTTATACTATTCTTAAACACACTGAAACCAACCAGCTAGTTAATCTCGAAAGTTATTAATACAAGCCAATAAACCAGCATATTAATGCAGTCATCAAAGCTGGACATCTTCGCCATAGAAATAAATTCATTTTGCCAAATTGTGAAGCCAAATCACGTTTCGTGGATAATATGAACGCCAAAAGTGAAGACATCCTGAAGAAGAAGATGCATCCATGGCAATCACAGAGGAATTCCACAAATGGTTCATAGATACAAGAACATGTGACACGAACAATAATGGCAGAAAATTCGTCCAGATCAGAGGAAAAAAAATTAACTGATTTCTCCGGATTCTTCGTCCTGAGTCAATCCGATTTTTACACAGGATGCGTCCGGGAAATAAATATCCGGGAACGTATAAGTCTTTGGGCAACATCACTGGGCACTTTTATCGAAGAAATGAGTAAGACACCAGAAGTACTTAAGCAAAAGAGCCCTTAAGGGAAGTGTGAGAAGGACAAAAAAAGCATTGTTGTTATGTGTACGCTTCTAGTGTGGTCTCAGTAGCCACTATTGATTTATTGGAGTGCAATTAAAGCAGCTTTATTTGTCGAAACAAAGATGTATTTGTTTTTGTTTACAAGTGTATTGTGAACTACTTTAATTATTGGTTTCGTATTATTTCGGTTTAGGATATAACATAATTATCGACATGGCAATATTTTATTAAGTTAAATCTGGATTTTTCAGAATTAAATCCTTCTATTGCATTGAATATAAATAAACAAAAATTGCAATTACTTGTAAGATAAATGTTTTGATAGACACTATTTTATTAAAAAATATTTCCCTAGAAGTCATTTCCTATTTCCCCTGTAGGAATATTGTTTTATCAGTTAATTATATTCTACACAAGGTTGTCCCCAGGTATAAGAGACCCTTAAAAACATTTTGATACTAACCATCTTAGCTTATCTGGTTGTGAGACATTTTGCCATGTTAATCTGCTTTTACTTGATGCTAATATTATTGATACTAATATAATACTTTATTTTTATACTTTTTATCTTAATATATATAATTTTTTTGTGCATGTGTTTGTCATTGAACTCCACCTAAACGACTGGACCTATTTTGATGAATTTTTTTGTGTGTGTTTGAGTGGGTCTCTGGATGGTTTAGATTTACAATTGTTTAGATAGAGCATCAATTAATATATCTTTATATATGTAATTCTTCTGCTCATGTGTTTGTTACTGAACTCCTCCTAAACGGCTTGACGATTTTGATGAAAATAAAATTATTTTTGTGTATTTTCCTGGATACTTTAGATTCTAAATTGGGCCCGGTAGGTGGCTCTGCAATCGATATAATTCTTCTGTGCATACGTTTGTCACCGAATTCCTCCTAAACGGCTGGACAGATTTTGAAAAAAATAATTTTTGTATAAATATTTTATGCTATCCCCTTTGTTTTAAGTCGCCATCAGATGATGCTGCAGTATATCAACTTCTATATCTTTCAACCAATCGCTATGAAAATTGGTAATATTATGTATTCGAGTAGGGAAAATAGGTTCGCGCTATCCACTTTATTGTTACTTACCATCAGATGGTGCTACATCATTTAATTTTTTATACCGTTCAAACGATAGCCATGAAAATTAGTATGCGTGTATATATGTAAACATGGAGAATATATTCGCGATATGTAATTTTCTGCAATGCATTTTTTTTATTTTTTGGCAGGACAATGTTTCTACTAGTATATTTATACTTTTATACCATATACTTTTATTTGATACTAATGTTATCGTAGTTTATGTTGTTAATTAGTACTGTTCTTACTTTACTTCAACTGGAGAACTTCTTTTATTGAAATAATTTTAGAGAATAATATATTGTTCGAAACAGTTTCGCCAAATCTGTCTTTTGTGTTCTGTACAAACAGTTATCCATATATTTGCAATATGTTATTATAGAAAAGGTGTATACGCAGAAATTTTACGTACTACATTATCACGATGATAATTTTCAAGTTTTTAAAGCCCCTTTCTTAGATTTAATTAAAACATTATTTCAATAAAACTCGTAAGGGCCTGAAGGGCAGAGTGCCTAGCGCCACATGTTTCGGATTCGAGTCCCGATGGGGCCATGGATATTTGTAGTAGTTCGGAATCCACTTTGAGCAGTAGGTCCCGATCTCATATGACTGTAGATCAACCACATCAGCGTCACGGAATCAAGTCAGACTTCCACCTATGGGGGCTCCATCATAACAGCTGCCCCCTCTCCCTTCAACCATAAGTCCATTTGTGTTCGTGGGTTTGATCTGGATGTCTACCAAGTGGGATAAGAAAAAAAAAACAGCAAAAAACTCGTATAACGCAAAATTACTATATTACCATTCTTTAAAGTAAGTTTCAAGTTATGCCTCTATCAAGGCTAAAGGGTGGTACTTGAAAACATTAGAATTAAACCTTCTGGATGTATTTGTGATTGGATACACCACACACGATGGTGACTCTTTAACTGGATCTCATATACCAATGATTGGAATGCGAATCTTAGTTATTTAGATAGTCACATTGACAAGGATTGGATAATTTGCTTACTATATAAGATTCAGAAAAATTGTTATTAATAAACAATTTCAGGAATATTAAATCTTTAAAGGTATAAAATTTTGTTATATTTTCTTTATGTGACTATATTTTATAATTTTTGTGTTGTACACTGTAAAAATGCATTTTGTGAAGAATTATGCTATTACGTATTCAACTCATATTGATTAAAAAAAGAAATTATTTATAACATACAGCAATCCATAAACAAATCACATTTTGAAAAGGAATATATATGAACAAAAATTATTAATGAATTAAATTTTGTTAATAAATTTAAAATTTTTAATTAATTAATTATTAATCGTTACTTATTTATTATGAATATGTTTATGAAATTGTTTTTGTTGTAGTATATTGTAGTAATAAATATATTATTTAACATCCATTATGTACTTTTTTTTCACTGGCCTGAGGGCCAGTTGGCTAGCCCTCTGGTGTCTCGTATCACAAGATTCACGTTCGAATCCTGGCGGTGGCATGGTTGCTTGTTAGTGATTCGGAATCCATGTTAAACAGTAGGTTCCAGTCTAATTAGCCTAAAGTATGCACAAAATGGTCGTCAAAATTATCTTCATTGGTGCAACAGCCCCATGGTGGGTCATTTCGAGACAGGAGATGTTTTCTTTTTGTGGGGTAATTAATTAATTAAAACTTTTTTAGGGTTATCAGCCCTACGCCCCACTCTCTACTGTCAAATTAGACTGGAACCTACGATTTAAAGTGGATTCCGAACCATTACAAACATCCATGGCACCAAGCGCTAGAGCTCTAGTCACTCGGCCATCAGGCTCTTTGTATAGGTGCATATTTCTTAAAGAATTGTAATTATGCTTAATAACCAATATTAAAACTTGAAATAAGATCTTACTCTGCATCAACAGATGTTGCATTAATTCAATCAAATACTTAAATATAAACTGAAATATAATATAACTTATATTCTAATATTAAAATTACGTAAAAATACGTACTAGTACATCATGTTTTTACCAAACTATTTGCTAAACAAACTATTAACCACTTTACAGAGAACTATTTAACAATCAAAATAAAATAAAAACTTCCTACTTTGTCGTTTAATTATTCCCGAATTGCGGAAACAGGCTCTTGCGAAATTTAGTACAACAGCATTTAATCAAATGCAATACAATAGCATGGCAATGGTTTCATTAAATTTACGCGCGTTGCGTTTGTATTAATTGCGTTAGCATTATTGTGTTCCTCATTGCATGACATGTGACCTGAACCTAGCTTTTGATTGGCTGTGATTGAATTGGATATGTATGCAATTAAAACTCTTTTAATTTGAGAATGTAAACACCGATAATTACTATTAATTGAATTTATTTCATTTGCTTTATTTAAAAATAATTTAATTAATAATTAGTTTTAATTATTAAATTAATTTCAAATTTTCATCACTATAACGTTAAACTGTCTAACAGCTTTAGATGAGTAAAATGCCACTAAATATCCAGTACAAATTTGTATCAAACTGAATACCAATTTGATTTTATTATCTTTAATTAATACACAAAAATTTATAAAAATTGTACTGAAGTATGGATATTCATCTGCTAAATATTCTTTTGCTTTTAAAATACTTAAAAACTCTTAGGTTAAAAATTATTTTTGTAGCGTGCAGGTTGGACAACCAGTAACTGAGTGTGATTGGGTTGAGATACTTGAAGCACAGGTTGAAGAATTCACAGCTTTATTTGCACGCGCACAAACACCACACACATTCAATTAAGGGTATACCATATTCAACACATTTAAAGACAATAAATTATAGATTCGTGGAAGAAGTCCACTTCTAAGCCGAAACCTCGAAACTGGGATATGCGCAGGGTGCACGAAATATACTTATTCTCCGTGTGAAAGTCTGTAAGTCAACTAATGAATGGGATAATGACAATAAACTAAACGTTTCTCAGTAAGAGCGCAGATTGCGCTGTATTTCCTCTCGGGTGAGAGTCTCGATGCCAACTGATCATTTCTTCTTAACGCCACTGGGTGCGCTCTTGCCAGTGTGTAGTAGGAAGCTCGGTTACAATATCATTTAAAATGATGTACCACACATCCAATATTATTTTATATGATATTAAATGTAAAAGACAGAAAATTATAGATTCATGGAAGGACAACATCTCTAAGCTGAAAACCCGAAACCCGGCTATGCGCAGGATGTACCAAATATGCTTATTCTCCGGGTGAGAGTCTGCAGGTCAACTAATGAATGGGATATTCTAAAATATATTTCCTCACGGGATGAGACACTATAAACTAAACGTTTCTCAGTGAGAGCGCAGGTTGAGATGTACCTCCTCTCTGGTTAGTCTCGGTGCCAACTTACCATTTCTCCTGAACGCCATAGGGGTGTTCTTGCCAGTGTGTAGGAGGAAGCATGGTTACATCTTTTTAAATAATATTCATAAATAAGAACGATATAAAATTAACACAATCTTTGTAAACAATGGACAACTAACAAGATTATATTATAAAAGCATCTTAAAAAAAATGACAGTCATAGAGAAAATTATTCTGAATGGAAGAAAAATATCTTAATCATGAACGTAACATTTTTACTGTGTTACTATTTTTTCCTAGAAAAATTATCATCAACTTCTCTTTCGATAGCAGCTAAAAGCTCAATAAACTATTCTATACATACTATTTAATCTCGATTTTATCTCGGCAATTATAGATTCGTGGAAGAACTCCACTTCTCAGCCAAAAACAAGAAACTCGGCTACGCGCAGGGTGCGCGAAATATATTTCTTCTCCTAGTGAGAGTCTGTAGGCCAACTAATGCCCCGGGAAACGTAAAATATATTTCCACTTGGGGACTATAAACTAAACGTTTCTCAACAGGAGCGCAGGTTGCGCTGTACTTCCTCTCGTGTGAGAGTCTCAATGCCAACGGATCATTTCTCTTGAACGCCACAGGTGCCGCTCTTGCCGGTATGTATGTTAAAGCACGGTTACATCTTTTTAAATAATATTCATAAATAAGAACGATATAAAATTAAGACAATCTTTGTAAACAATGGACAACTAACATGATTATACTATGAAGGCATCTTTAGAAAATGGCAGTTATAATGAAAATTATTCTGAATTAAAGCAAAATATCTTGATCAAAAACGTAACTTTTTTTTTTCGAGAAAATTATTACCAACTTCTCTTTCGATGTAAGATAAAAGCTCAATAAGCTATTCACTTCATAACTCTTAAGTTGTTTACTTTTTTAATATTTCTGATCGCATTAAACATTTTTCTCTGTCTAACGCCATCGTAAACTGTTCTAATCAGAAATCTCATAAAATTAATGAGCTACAGTATCAAAAATGACATTCATATTCCTCTAAGTCTCATAATTCAATTGCTTAGGGCTAAACAAAAGAAAAATTGTTTTCTCCTCAGTAAAGATTTGCCGATAACCCCTCGAAAACACAATGTTGAGAAAAGAAGTTGTTTTTCTTTTTATTTGGAGTCTTTAAATCTCAAAGGCTGAACTTGTTTTATCGTTCAGATGTTTTTACGGAGATAGTTTTGTTTTAACAAGCTTATTGTAGTTAATGAAACAGAAAGAATGGTTTGTTCAATTGATTAGGAGGTTAAAAAAAACATTAAAAAAAATAGAATCTCAGCAGTTTATGGTTTTTTTCTTTCTCTATTTTTACAATACCAATTTTATCCAACCATAACCTTAACGGCTTTGAGCATAAAAAAAAGAAACTTCTCTAATAAATCCACTTAATTTTTTTTTTATTTACATGGAATTCAATATTGGGGCTCAGTGGCAGAGTCACTAGCGTTCTGACACCCGGTGCCATAGGTTTCAGGCGCGAGTCCCGGTAGTGCCATGGATGTTTGTAGTGGTTCGGAATTCACTTTAAACCTCAGGTCCCGGTCTAATATGACTATTACACCCCATCACTGTGTCTAGAGCTGAGTTGCCCCTTTACAGTTTGGGAATGATGTGCGTGAGATGTCTGATTGGGCTCTGCGACGCTTTACGGTTATATGAGAACGGGATCTACGGCTTAAAGTGGATTCCGAACTACTACAAACATCCTTGGCACCACTGGGATTCGAACCTGAAACCTGTGGTCATCCAACCATGAAGTCACTGGTCTAGTATGACTGTAGAGAGTTGGGCGTAGAGCTGACAACCCTATCCTGTAAAAAGAAAACATCTTCTATCTAGAAATCTGCTAGTAGGCAGACGGTCTTGGTTCACAATGGGGCTATTACGCCAATGAAGATTTGGTTTAGTTTGTATCGTCCATGTATGTCTGTAATGGCTCGGAATCCATTTTAGCAGTAGGTTCCGGTCTAACATGATTGTAGAGAGTTGGGAGCAGGGCAGACAAGCCTACCATGTAAAAAGAAAAGAACTCCTGTTTGGAAATCTGCTAGTAGGCAGATGGCCTTGGCCCACAATGGGGCTATTGCGTCCATAAAGATTTGGTTTGGTTTGTTGCTCTACGATCATTTTGTGCACACTTTGGGCTAATTAGACCGGGTGGACCTGTTTGACGTGGATGCCGAACCAATAACAAATATCCATGCGATCCTGAAGCCTATGGTGCCAAAGGCCTGACCGATAGCCAACTGGCCCTCAAGCAGCAAGCCAATGAAGAAGAATAAATACATAACAAATCAGAATGTGCTCTTTCGGAATCTTCCACTAGGCAGAAGGTCTTGGCCTACCATGTGACTGTAGAGCCGATGAAGATGAAAAAGAATTTTATATTATTCTCTTACTTAAATGTTGGCCAGTTCCCCTTTAAAAAATCTCCATAAAAGTTATATTTTCTTATTTCTTACACTACAAAAGTATTTTCCTCATAGAAAAGAATTTACATTCAACAATAAGGGTATATAATACGTTAATACATTCTATAATAAAATTCGCCAACGGCCATACCATGCAAAATATACCGGTTCTCGTTAGATCACCGAAGTCAAGCATCATTGGGCGCGGTCAGTACTTGGGTGGGTGACCACCTGGGAACACCGCGTGCCGTTGGCATTCACAAATTTAGGACCTGAATTGCCGAGTGTCTAGCGCTCTGGCGCTCGGTGTCACAGGTTTCGGGTACGATTCCCGGCGGTGCCATGAATGTTTGTAGTGGTTCGGAATCCACTTTAAGCCGTAGGTGCCGGTCTCCTATGACTGTAAGAGCGCCACGGAGCCCAAGTCAGACTTCTACCTTCGGGTGCTCCATCACAACAGAAGCTGCTTCCTTCCCCTTCAATCATGAGTACGTATGGGCTCGTGGGCTTGTCCAGGCAAGTGGGATAAGAAACAACAACAAACATAATAAAATTCAACACATCATAGTGTCAACATTGCCCCAATAGAAGAAATCCTTTTTAAGATATCAAAAATCACATTTTTTTCTGTTACTTTTATGTGTGTTTTTATTAGCTAAGCAAAGATGGCGGTTGAGTCCATAATCGAAAGTATGTTTTAAAATATAATTCAATACATACAGCATTTAAAGATATGCGGTACATTAAAGTTAAATTGAATGTAAATATTGTGTTGTTATATGTTAGTCATTATTAATCTGATATTATATGTTATGTTATTATGCCATTTTTAATTTGATGTTAATTATATGTTATTATTAACGGTTATTATAATATTATAATAAATATATGCTATAAAAATATGTTATAACATTTATATTATTAAGTTAATTTATGTTATTATTTTATTATTAATATATGATATAATAATATTATAATATGTTTTTATAAACATATATGTTATAAATTCTATTTCATTAAGTTGATGCTTAAGTTGGATATAAATCTTATGTAGTAATATGCTATTAGTTATTAATAAGTTGATATTATATGTTATGCTATATTATTCTGTTATTATTAATTTGTTATATGTCATGTTATTATGTTATCATTAGTTTGATATAAAATATATATTATTAACATGTTATAATAATATTATAAAAACATATAGTTATTACAATATTATTATAACATATGTTAATATGCAATAATAATATAATTATATGTATATATGTTGTAACTTCTATATTATTAAGTTGATATTAATATGTTATTATTAACATATTATAATAATAATTTAATTATATGTTATCATTAATGTATGTTATAACTTATATGTTATTATTAAGTTGGATGTAAATCTTATAAATTTTAATCGAAAAATAAAAAAAATTAAATTTCCTATGTTTTTATGCACAAGCAAAATTAAAATAACATTTTATTCCTTAAAATATATTTTAAAAGGAGATTTAAATTTACTCCCTAACAAATTGTATAATCCAGTAAAACTGAAATGCAAAACTAATGTATATTGGTTTACAAAACACTTTAACTTAAAATTTAAATATAAATATTGCATAAATGTAACGGTCTTTAAATTATTTCATTATATATTTAAACTTTATTTACTGAAATACAATGCAATATTTAAAAAATTGCTAGATACTAATTAAAATACCGTAAATACCTACCCAGACTAATTAAAAACCCTTTGTAAAAACTTAATTATTAATAATTAAATTCGATCTGAACGCGTTACATTAAATAAATGAATAAATCTTTAATTAGTTTTATAAACAAAGAAAAAACATTTTAATTATTTAAAAAAAAAGTTAATAAATGAACTAATTAATTAAAAAGTTTATCATCGTTAATATTTATTGCTTTTGATAAAAAAGGTAATTTATTATAATAATTTTTTTCTATATCTTATTAAATTTAGAAAAATTTATATTAGATTGATTTTAGTTGAATAACTAATAAGCAGACTTAAGTTTTGAACAAAAATTACTTAAAACTTTAAAATGTTTTATATTATAATCAAATTTTTTATTGAAATAATGTTTATATAAAAACCCATGAACAAGATATTATATTTTACTTTTAAAGAAATTATCTGCGCATAAATTTAATATAATATATTATATAGTTCATAGGGATTTAATAATTAGTAAATCGGATTTATTCATAATTCATTATATAATTAAGTTTAACAAAAAAATATAAAAATTATAACAATAATTTTATCAAATAAAGAAGTTTTTTTTTAAACTTTGCTTAAAGAATTATATAATTATTATTTGGTTTATACTTCTACATTAATACCAATAGCTTTTTCATTCTATTTAATAAATATTCAGCTATTTTATTTAATACATATTCAACTATTCTAAAAATAAATATTCTATTTTATTTTTATTCAACCATTCTATTTAATAAATATTCAGCCATTCTATTTAATACATATTCAACCATTCTATTTAATAAATGGTTCAGCCATTTTATTTAATACAACCATTCTATTTAATAAATATTCAATCATTCTATTTAATAAATGTTCGACCATTCTATTTAATACATATTAATATTATAAATATTCAGCTATTTTATTTAATACTTATTCAACCATTCTATTTAATAAATATTCAGCCATTCTATTTAATACATATTCAACCATTCAACCATTATTTAATTTAATATTTAATAAATTCGACCATTCTATTTAATACATATTCAACCATTCTATTTAATAAATATTCAGCTATTTTATTTAATACATATTCAACCATTCTATTTAATAAATATTCAGCTATTTTATTTAATACATATTCAACCATTCTATTTAATAAATGTTCAACCATTCTATTTAATACATATTCAACCATTCTATTTAATACATATTCGACCATTCTATTTAATACATATTCAACCATTCTATTTAATAAATATTCAGCTATTTTATTTAATACATATTCAACCATTCTATTTAATAAATGTTCGACCATTCTAAATACATATTCAACCATTCTATTTAATAAATATTCAATTTTATTTAATACTTCTTCAACCATTCTATTTAATAAATATTCAGCCATTCTATTTAATACATATTCAATCATTCTATTTAATAAATATTCGACCATTCTATTTAATACATATTCAACCATTCTATTTAATAAATATTCAGCTATTTTATTTAATACATATTCAACCATTCTATTTAATAAATATTCAACCATTCTATTTAATAAATATTCAACCATTCTATTTAATAAATATTCGACCATTCTATTTAATACATATTCAACCATTCTATTTAATAAATATTCAGCTATTTTATTTTAATATTCAGCCATTCTATTTTAAAATACATATTCAACCATTCTATTTAATAAATATTCAGACCATTCTATTTAATACATATTCAATCATTCTATTTAATAAATAAATGTATCGACCATTCTATTTAATACATATTCAACCATTCTATTTAATAAATATTCAGCCATTTCTATTTAATACATATTCAACCATTCTATTTAATAAATATTCATTCAACCATTCTATTTAATACATATTCAATCATTCTATTTAATAAATGTTCGACCATTCTATTTAATACATATTCAACCATTCTATTTAATAAATATTCAGCTATTTTATTTAATACGTATTCAACCATTCTATTTAATAAATGTTCGACCATTCTATTTAAATATACATATTCAACCATTCTATTTAATAAATATTCAGCTATTTAATACATATTCAACCATTTTATTTAATACAGTATTCAACCATTCTATTTAATAAATGTTCGACCATTCTATTTAATACATATTCAACCATTCTATTTAATAAATATTCAGCTATTTTATTTAATACGTATTCAACCATTCTATTTAATAAATGTTCGACCATTCTATTTAATACATATTCAACCATTCTATTTAATAAATATTCAGCTATTTTATTTAATACGTATTCAACCATTCTATTTAATAAATGTTCGACCATTCTATTTAATACATATTCAACCATTCTATTTAATAAAAGCTATTTTATTTAATACTATTCAACCATTCTATTTTAATATTCGACCATTCTATTTAAACATATTCAATCATTCTATTTTAAATAATATTCAACCATTCTATTTAATAAATATTCGACCATTCTATTTAATACATATTCAACCATTCTATTTAATAAATATTCAGCTATTTTATTTAATACATATTCAACCATTCTATTTAATAAATGTTCGACCATTCTATTTAATACATATTCAACCATTCTATTTAATAAATATTCAGCTATTTTATTTAATACGTATTCAACCATTCTATTTAATAAATGTTCGACCATTCTATTTAATACATATTCAACCATTCTATTTAATAAATATTCAGCTATTTTATTTAATACTTCTTCAACCATTCTATTTAATAAATATTCAGCCATTCTATTTAATACATATTCAATCATTCTATTTAATAAATGTTCGACCATTCTATTTAATACATATTCAACCATTCTATTTAATAAATATTCAGCTATTTTATTTAATACTTCTTCAACCATTCTATTTAATAAATATTCAGCCATTCTACCATTCTATTTAATAAATGTTCGACCATTCTATTTAATACATATTCAACCATTCTATTTAATAAATATTCAGCTATTTTATTTAATACATATTCAACCATTCTATTTAATAAATGTTCCATTCTATTTAATTCATTCTATTTTAATACATATTCAACCATTCTATTTAATAAATATTCAGCTATTTTATTTAATACGTATTCAACCATTCTATTTAATAAATGTTCGACCATTCTATTTAATACATATTCAACCATTCTATTTAATAAATATTCAGCTATTTTATTTAATACGTATCAACCATTCTATTTAATAAATATTTAATAAATATTCATTTAATATATTCCATTCTATTTAATAAATGTTCGACCATTCTATTTAATACATATTCAACCATTCTATTTAATAAATATTCAGCTATTTTATTTAATACATATTCAACCATTCTATTTAATAAATATTCAGCTATTTTATTTCTATTTATTTAATAAATATTCAGCCATTCTATTTAATACATATTCAATCATTCTATTTAATAAATGTTCGACCATTCTATTTAATACATATTCAACCATTCTATTTAATAAAAATATCAACCATTCTATTTAATTCGACCATTCTATTTAATACATATTCAACCATTCTATTTAATAAATATTCAGCTATTTTATTTAATACGTATTCAACCATTCTATTTAATAAATGTTCGACCATTCTATTTAATACATATTCAACCATTCTATTTAATAAATATTCAGCTATTTTATTTAATACTATTCAACCATTCTATTTAATAAATATTCAGACCATTCTATTTAATACGTATTCAACCATTCTATTTAATATATATTCAGCTATTATACTTAATAAATATTCAACATTTCTGTTTAATAAATATTAAACCATTCTGTTTAATAAATATTCAACCATTCTGTTTAATAAATATTAAACCATTCTGTTTAATAAATATTCAACCATTCTACTTAATAAATATCTGTACCCAAAACACAATTTTTTCCTACAAGTTGTTTCTCATTTCCGAAAGATAAAAAAAATCATAAAATTTATTTCCCTTCTTAGCATACATTTTCTCCTAATTATTTTTAGAACAATACTTTTCAAAACAATTCAGTTCTCTCGTTTTTCTTAATAACAACAACTTTTACTAATCAACGGAAAACACAAAATATTTGTTTATAGAAAAATTACCAACAGAATGATAAAATTATTAATGCCTATTTGTTTCAAATTTCGTGGCAAAATTTTTAAAACAAAAAGGGAGGTTTTTTTTTAACATTATATAGAGAAATAATTATTATCTGCCCTCTTCTTCTACTCTAATGCCAATAACTATTGGCATTAATAGTACTTCTACCGTTATACCAATAGCAATTGTTTACATAGCAATAAATATTGGTATATAACCAATAGTTATTCCTTTCTATTTAATAAATATTCAAGTATTTTATTTAATAATATTCAACCATTCCACTTAATAAATATACAACATTTCTATTTAATAAATATTCACCCATTCTACTAAATAAATATTAGTATGCAAAACACAATGTTCTCCTTTATGATGTTTCTCATTTTTGAAAGATAAAGGAATCATAAAATTTCTATCCCTTTTTCTTAGCATACATTTTGCTTCTAATTATTTTTAGAACAATTCAATTTCAAAACAATTCATTTACCTTATTTTTCTTAACAGCAACAACTTTTACTAATCAACGAAAAATGCACAACATTTGTTCACAGAAGAAAAACTTGTGATAAAATCTACTAAGTTCTCTAGTATCATATTATTTCTTTTTCTAGTAGAAATATTCTAACTTTTTTGTTCTAATGCAGCTGGCAAACACTTAGACAGCTTGGTCTTGGATGCCTTAAGGCAAGCGTTGCACAGACGTACTCACTTTGCATTACCCAGAGGGCGCGTGTCACTTGAAGATAAGCCACGGACGCGGAGTAACAATACCCCCGCAACGCTTTACGATCAGGGTAGACCGGGACCTACGGTTTAAAGTGGATTCCGAACCACTACAGACATCCATGGCACCGCCGGGATTCGAACCCGATACCTATGGTACCGAGAGCCAGAGCGCTAGCCACTGGGCCATCAGGCCCCACTAGGTTCTCTAGTATCCTATTATTTATTTTTCTTGCAGAAATATTCTAACTTTAAATGATGTATATACATTGGTGAGAAATTGATTCCCAACACCAAGAAATTAGTTTCGAAAAATAAAAATGCGAAACTTTTGTCTTGGCAGCATATTAAATTGATTAAGATTTCAAGGTTATCCTCGAAAGGAACCATTTCAAATATGAAATGGTAGTACTTTAATAATCATTCTAGTCACCTGTCTAGGGTAAATATAGATACTCCAGTGTTGATGAGACTACGATGCTTTACGGCAGGGGTCTCCAAACTTTCCAGTCTTCGGGCCGTACTGATTACTCCAGTAAGTACCAAGGGCCAAAACCGTTTTAATTTTTCTGCCTTTATCTATAATTTCTGGACTAGATGCCTAGAACGCTCTCTGAGCGAGCAAACGCTTGCTAAATTCGCTTGATTCTCCAAAATGTAATACGCAAAGAATGTTTACAGATCTAAGTTAACCAATGAGTAACTTAAATCTCTTTTAATAATTGGTTCAAGTAAAATTGATTCACTATTGTCAGTGATAAATCACAATTAAATAAATCTCATTAGAATTTTTTTACAAGTGGATACCCCAGGTTTTCATTCGCGTTAATTTAACTTTTCCGTTCCTGAGGGATTTTCAGGATAAAAATCCTATGTTTAATTCAGGATATATACATTCCAAACATCGATATGAATACATATGCGATATTCTTTACCCCAACATAACTACCGAGGGTAGCCGCGGCATGTTCACTAGTTTATAATGTTGGTGGGATTCATTTCAATTATTTGTTAGTTGTTATGCTTAAGTTAAATTTTCTGCGTATTATGCTTGTCATTAAGCTTTACCCAGCAAGTCAATGAAACCGAGTTATTATCATTCCGTGTTTTTTTATCCAACTTATCACAGAAACAATAAGCTATTCGCTGTCGCGGGCTGGATGGATGACACTGGCGGGTCGGATTTGGCCCGCTAGTGTCATTGTGTCATCAGTGAGACCCCTGCTTTACGGTATCACAACGTTGACTCTTTTATATATATGTCATAATCACCATCGAGTATCAGCGATTCTGAAGCAGTGACTAGTTTAGGTAGTATTTTAATTTTTTTATTTAGTTTCATTATTTTCCTTTATCATTTTGTTACTGAGGATTTTAGATATTTTTATTTACGATGCTTTACGACGTCACAAGGTTCCTGAATGGTCGAGTGGCTAGCGCTCTGACGCTCGGTACCACAGGTTTCGGGTTCAAGTCCCGGCGGTGCCATGGATGTTTGTAGTGGTTCGGAATCCACTTTAAGCCGTAGGTCCCGGTCTCCTATGACTGCAGAGCATCACGAAGCAAAAGTCAGGCTTCTACCTACGGGTGCTTCTTCACAACAGAAGCTGCTTCCTTCCCCTTTAATCATGAGTCCATACGGGTTCGTGGGCTTGGTCTAGATCTACCAAGTGGGATAAGTAACAACAACATAACGATGTCACAATGTCGATTTACGATGTAAAAATATCGACACTTTTACGCATGTCACAATCGTTAGCGAGTATAGTCGTTTCTGAAACAATGATTATTAGATAAATTATTTAAAATTTTTATTTAGTTTTACTACTTTTCTTTGTTATTTTGTTATTGATGATTTTAGACAATTTTTTTACGAGGCTGTGCGATGTAAAAATGTCGACGCTTATTACGCATGTCGCAATTTGCCATCGAGTATCGTCGTTGGTACTACTTAAAGTGCATTAAAATATTTATAAAAGTATTTTAATTTTCTTTCTATAATTTTATTACTTTATTTTATTATTTTGTATTGATGTTTTTAGACATTTTTATTGTAAGTTTCCAATTGCATTGTTATATATATTTAATATTATCAATGCTGTATTTCGTCACTTTCAAAACCACAGTGATCAGGTAAGCAGTTCTCTAACAAAACTTCTACAATTTTGTTGTTTTCAATTTGTTCAAGATTAAGAACGGTCACAAGATTTCCGTCGGGTGAAAATTTCTTTTGTTATCATTTATGATCAATTTAAAAACCTACTAGTAGGAAACAACCAGTCACTTTTCCAGCCATTAAATAAGTTATTTTTTTCCATAAACTGATATATGATTTTTTTTTCTTATTTTTTTAAAAACAATTAACACAAATTCGCATCATATTTACAGGTGTTGTTGTTTCTTATCCCACTTAGTCGACAGCAACATCTAGACCAAGTCCATGAATCCACTGAAGAGTCATGATAAAGGGTAAAAAAGAAGCTTCTTTTAGTCGTTGACCTTGCGGCACAAAGACATGTGGCACCCAAAGGGGTGACTTTACCCCACCCGGTTATGCCCCGGTAATTGGGTGTCAATTTTATTCGCCTTTTATGACATGCATAGGCGGTACGGTTATTCTAACCTGGACTTACATGTGGATATTTACAGGTAAATAAATGGATGTTGTTTTATAAAAAGATAACTTTTTTTGAGAGGGATTACTGAGTTGTTTCAAATTATTATTATAAAGTTGATTCAAGCAGCAAAAAAAGCTTATACCAACTTGTGAATCAGATAAAAAGGAAAGGATTTAATGAAAACCTATGAATTCAAACAATAATATCAATGTTAATATTAAATATCTCGTAAATCAAAGACCCTATTAATAGCGTGTTTACTCATGACATGTCTAAACAAAGAGCTGAAATATCATAAAATCACTACTAATGTTAAGTACCTGAATTCAATCAAGCATTTTACGTAATACATGCTTTCTACAGATTCAAATAGCGTTTTGTAAGACAACGTAAATTATTATTATCAATTTCAGTGATTGTTTTTCAATGTCTACTGTACTGGATTGTAATATTTACAAATCTATTAAGCATACAGCATTATCCAAAGCATTTCAACTATTCCAGTTCACTTAATGTTTCTCTCAGTTTTTCCCATTTAACATAACTTCAAGCGTTTTCTAAGAAATAATAAAATTATGGATGAGTTATTCACAGGATTTTTAAAGTGAATTTTGTTCCTGTAACCTTCTAACGTGACAAACCGTCATAAATAATTTCATAAAAATATTTATTTTTATTGTCAAAACAAGATTTTTTTATTTAAAAAAAATATAATTTAGTTTTCCTTTCCATAAGAGTTTTTGTTTATTTCGTTACGATAAGAACAAGAGTTGAAATGAATTGAGTATAATCTGTTTATTGCTTACAACAGCAAAAACGAAAATTTTTCTGAAAAATGAAAACCAATTTTGAAGCAAACAAAAAAATAAAATTTCAGGCAGGAAAACGTTACTTTTCATTTTTACTGAAAAACATTTGATAATCTGTCAAAAAGTTACAATTGATAAAAAAATATTATAGTTATAAAAATATCTTTGAAATGATTACACATTTCCTACACATGGTATGTAGTCACATTCCAGGAACAGCATCAATATACAATTGAATATTTTAGTTGCTACGCTGATCAGTACCTATGAAATATCAAAATATCTTTCTATTCTGTTTAGAATGTAGGCTGATTAACTGGCAGCATTTTCTTTGTTAAATTTCATATTAATAAAGAAAATAATTCTCATATATCATTGATAATATTATTACACAGAATATAACTTATTGCTTTATACTTATTGCACTGCAAAAATTAAGATGTCTGATTAAATTACAAATAAGATGTCTGCTTGAACAAAAAAATAACATGTCTGATTGAACAATAAATAAGATGTTTGACTGAACAGCAAATAAGATGTCTGATTGAACAACAAATAAGATGTCTGATTGAACAACAAATAAGATGTCTGATTCAACAAAAAACAATATGTCTAATTGAACAACAAATAAGGTGTCTGATTGAACAACAAATAAGATGTCTGATTGAGAAACAAATAAGATGTATGAGTGATCAACAAATAAGAAGGATTGAACAACAAATAAGATGTCTGATTGAACAGCAAATAAGATGTCTGATTGAACAAAAAACAATATGTCTAATTGAACAACAAATAAGGTGTCTGATTGAACAGCAAATAAGGTGTCTGATTGAACAACAAATAAGATGTCTGGTTGAACAACAAATAAGATGTCTGATTGAGAAACAAATAAGATGTATGAATGATCAACAAATAAGAAGGATTAAACAACAAATAAGATGTCTGATTGAACAACAAATAAAATTTATGATTAAACAGCAAATAAGATGTTTGTTTGAACTCATAGCTCATAAGAATGCTCAATTTAACTTCAATTCAATTTGGATCAGTGATAGTTAATCTAATACTATAAATTTCATGATTTTTCATAATAAAACAATTATACAAAAAGGTTTCGTAGCATCAGTTTTTCTAGTAAAAAAAAGTTCAGGATACTAGATTATTATTTATATACAGAAATGCTGCAGATATAAAATTTGGTTCACCTGATTGGTTAACATAGTTCTTCTCGCCATTTGTTTCATTAGTTAAGAAATATTTTCTAGAATGTGATCTGGTTGAACAAGAATCTGAAATTCCTGGGATTGTTCCATCTGATTAATACTAGAATTACGGCAAGGTGACAATTTGACTTCTTTCGACAAAATTTTGAAAAAGTTTTTATCAACTTTTCTGCGTGATTTCTTTTTTTAAATAAACTGTTTATGAATTGTGTATGACTATGAATTTCCTATTTGTCCATTTGAATAGCATAACAACACGTGAAATATGTAACTTATACACTCAAGATCCAAAACATTATGACCACCCCTACATTTTGCAATGAACTCGCCTGGCAGGTGGACGGCACGTGATCAGGTGGAAGTGGTATTTAACTGGTATTAAGGGGTGGTATTAATCCATGCCAAGGCGGGTTGAAGCTGTGTTGCGAGCCAAAGGTGGGCCAACTCGTTATTGACAGGTGGTCATAATGTTTTGGCTCTTGAGTGTATCTGAAAATGATATTAGCAAAAAATTTCCGCATCGCTTTGTGATAAGCGAAGCAGCAGACCTGAGCGTTTATCAACTTTGGCCTGTAGGACTTTTTTTGTTAAATAAACTGTTTATGAATTGTGTAGGAATTTGAATTTACCACTGTCTATTTGAATAGTATAACAACAATGTGTAATATGTAACGTATATTTAAAAATGGTATTAGCAAAAAAATAAGAGCGTTGCTTTCTGTTAAGCGAAGCGGCTGAGACGAGCAACGAAGGAGAAAGGTCGTTCAAGTGGCACTAAATAAATAAATAAATAATAAATATATATATATGAATTATTTATCAAACAGAAGCAATAATTGTTAAAATTTTGTAGTTGCCCTTTTCCTATAACCCTATCATTTTAGTTGCAGGATCGCATTTAATCATCC
The DNA here is from genome assembly GCA_021605075.1 of Caerostris darwini. Lineage (NCBI taxonomy): Eukaryota > Metazoa > Arthropoda > Arachnida > Araneae > Araneidae > Caerostris > Caerostris darwini. The sequence goes on along the minus strand of BPLQ01011731.1, from coordinate 312,325 downwards.
ACGCTAAAAAGTACCCGTTTCATAATGTCTAAGTCAGACCTGGCTTAAAGTGGAAAATTAGGGAAGTGATACAAATTACAAAACCTCAATTTTCTGATCTGATCTAATTTATTGATTGATTTTCCTCGTGTCGCAAACACCGTTTGCAAAAGCGGTAAGGGTCGCCAAGATTGTTATAAAAGAAAAATATTTTTTTCAAAATGAAAGAATATTTTATTTTTGGTAGAGATTATCAAATATAAAATTCCTGTGAGGTCATCAAGATTTTTTTAAATTTCATTTTAAACACATTGTTTTCTATGTTTGTACATTTTGTAAATAATTGAATTAGAGCGCGTCAATTTTAAGAAATTAATCGTTGAAATTATTTTTTTAATTATATTCATTAATTTGTTTAGCCGAAAACCATAAACTGAACCCTTTTAGTAAACTAATACGTATACTAGACATCTTAAATGAAGGTTTAATTAATGTTAAACAAAATAAAAACAATTTATATTGCAAGTGAAATATAAAGGAATTAGACTAATATGATTATGCATACTATTCACTTCACTTTAAATTAAGTAAAAGTCTGAAGTTCATTATTGTATCCCCCCCATGGACCTTCCTCACTCGGTTTTAACTGCAAATTTTAGAATTTTGAGTGGTTATGTCTTTTTACATACACCTTTGCCACATTGGCTAATATTCCAGATTGTGTCTTGTGTTCTTCAGCTACTTTTAGGATTTTACAGATTTGACAAGCTGTCCTGCGCTCTCTTTTAGGAACTGTTCTCTAGACAACTTTTATAACAAGGCTGGATTGATTTTGTTGGTCTTCCAATAGGCTGATGGCCAATATGGCCCCCAAATCGACGTAGGAAAACCGTTTTTTTTTTTTTAAATATCTGTCCCATCTATTACCATTAAGATTATTTATGTATTTTTTAAGTTTTTTTTAAGTCCCAAACTGTCCCACAACTTTTCTCTTAATTTACTAATGTTTTTTTTTTTTCCTGATTTTTTTCCGGATCCACCTAGACAGTTGTCTTGAATGCCTTAAGGTAATCGCTGCACCGACGTTACTCACTTAGCATTACCAAGAGGGTGAATGTAGCGTGAAGATAAGCTACGGACGCGGATAAACAATACCCCCGCAACGCTCATGTTACACCGGCACCTATGATTTAAAGTGGATTACGAACCATTGCAAACATCCATGGTACCGCCGGGACTAGAACCCGAAAATGTGGTACCGAGCGCCAGAGCGATAGCCACTCGGCCCGTCAGGCCCCTAATTTGCTACTGGTGCTTGTTAGTTTGCTTTAGGTACCGCTTCTGAACTAAAAAATACATTTAAAAAATCAATTACTTATAATTAATACTTAATGAAATGTATTTATGGAAATTATATTGGTTTTAACAATTTTTACAAGACTCAAAACAATTAATATGCATTTCGAGTAGATTCGAAAATATTTTTAAAAAGTTCCTATCCCTACACTTATCCCTAAACAATTAATTCCGGCCACAGATCTGTCCTAAAAACCCCAGTAGGAAAAGTTTGAAACTATTCAAAGTATACCGAGAGAAGTTTTGCGCACTTTAAAAAAGGACGACTTAATACTTACTTTAACGCTCTGAATATTACCAGCAAGTTAAATCTCGGGGAAATTCTTTCCCAAGAAAAATGCGAGACTTTTCTGAAGTTCGCATTAAATTACAACTTGGGATACTGAGGGTAAAGAAACGCTTTTCTGCCAGTGTGATGAAAGCGGGATTATTTATTAAGAGCGGGATTAATTTCTTTCCTGTTCGATGCGAGGAAATTGACTTTTTGAAAGAGGCTTGGAAGCTAATACGGACTTTTCTGTGTGAAGGAATTGTAGGATTTGACGATAAATTTTCGTCTAGAACTTTCAGAACGGGTTATGAGTCCAAAGGCTGTTTATAAATATAATTTTGCATAAGCGTTTTTTCTTGAACAATTTATAGTTCCTTTTTCATTTCGACTGTTAGTTCCCACCTTCCGTATATATATCTTGTTCAAATTTTCAATCCTTAATAAAATACTTTTTATTCATCCACTCAAGTTCAAATACATTTTTTCGAACTTGTAGTGGATGACACTTGTGTTAATACAGTTTTTTTAAAATATTAATCCATTAATTAACAGCTCTTTTATGTGGTTCCATGGATGTTTGTAGTGATTCGGAATCCACTTTAAGCTGTAGGTCCCGGTCTCATTTGACGAGAGTCTCAGAGCCCAATCAGACTTCTTCTCACCCACATCATTCCCAAACTTCCCCCATGATAGATATATTAAAATAATCTTTTTTCCTTTATATTGTCGAAGGCCATATCGGCCATGAGCCCTCTGGCAATTCAATAAAAGCCAGCTTTGTTATAAAAGTTGTATAGGGGACAGTTCTACTAATACATCACACCACATCACATCACACCACTGTGCCTAGGGCGGAATTGCCCCTTTACAGTTTGGGAATGATGTAGATGAGAAGAAGTCTGATTGGACTCTGCTACTCTCTACGGTCATGAGACTGGCACCTACAGCTTAAAGTGGATTCCGAACCATTACACACATTCCTGGCACAGCATAAAAGAGTTGAATGAATAGTTTGAATAGTTTCAAACTTTTCCTGGTGGGGTTTTTAGGATAGATCGGTGGCTGGAATAAATTGTTTTAGTGAATAAGTTTAGGGAAAAAACTTTTTTTTAATTTTTTCAAATCAACTCGAAATTCATGTTAATTGTTTCCAGTTTTGTAAAAATTGTTAAAACCAATATAATTTCCATAAATGAATTTCATTGGATAATGTAAATGTATTTATCAGTTCTGGAGCGACAATTAAATAACAGTAAGTTAAGGGAAAAGTTGTTGGATATTTTGGAACTAGGAAAACACTTAAAAAATCATGTATATCAGAATTCAAAATACAAATAATCTTTTCTATTAAATCAAATAAAATCAAGCAGATGTAATTCATTAAAAAAGTAGTGTAAACAGTTTTTAATACAATAGAAAGTTTTGGTAATTATGTCTTTTGATGTTAGTGTGTAATGTTTTATTATTCATATAATTATCGTGAAAAGTTTGCTATTCATTTATTATTTAGGTTTTCATTCATAAATTATTCTACGGTAAATTTTTTCATTTAACATCGTAACCTGAACAACGTTAAAATTTAAATATTTAACGTTTAATAAATTGGACATTTATTAAGTAACTAAGCCAATAGAATTAAATATTAATCCAAAGTGTATTTTTTTAACAATAAGATTAATGATGCTAAAATACATCAATAATCTTAATGTTAACATAATGGCAGATATGTTTAAATAAAATATAAACAGAAAACTCGAGGGAATTTAATTCGTAAACCAATTAGTGAACGTTAGTCAATCTCAACTCTCACTATCTACAATCAATAGAGCTTCATATTTAGAACTAGATAGCCTAATATTATCTAGATAATATACTGTTTGGATACAATTTAGGCTAATACAGAAAATTGAATTGCCTATTTTTTTATGGAAATGAATTTTAAACAATTACATGGTCAAATCTCATTAGCTAAAATGAATAGAACATCATATTTTGAACTTAATAGGATAATAGTATCTAGGTTATCTAATGTTTGGCTATAAATGCATTTTACTATTAATACAGGAAACATAATTGCCAATTTTTTGTGACAATGAATTTTAAAATAAAATACGATATATTATTTTTAATTTTTAGACACATTCCCATGCTATGAAGCAATGTTTAAAAATATTATTTCCATTTTGTTTTGTTTTTACATGTTTTGAAAAAATTATATTTCAATTTCATTAATAATAATAACTCGTTTCTATTTATCTACTCACTTAAATAACAAATATCATAAATGCACTTTGGATTAATATTTAATTCTACTGATTTATTTACTTAATAAATGTTCAATTTATTAAATGTTAGATATTTAAATTTTAACGTTGTTCAGATAATGATGTTACATGAAAAAATCTACCGTAGAATAATTTATGAATGAAAACTTAAATAATAAATGAATGGCAAACTTTTCACGATAATTATATGAATAATAAAATAGTACACAATGGCATCAAAAGAAATAATTACAAAAACTTTCTATTGTATTAAAAACTGTTTGCAATACTTTTTCAATGCATTTCAATTGCTTGATTTTTATTTGATTTAATAGAAAAGATTATTTGCATTTGGAATTATAATACACATGTTATTTATTCAATTCAAAATATGATTGTGTTATTTAAATATGGCTTTAGATGTACTAATATAAATGTTGATTGTTAAAAGATTCTTTAGGTGTAAAATGCATTGATAGATATTATTAAAAACATAAAAATATTTTTAAAATAATTTTTTGATTTCATTAAATTAGTAAACTTTTCGAGCTCATATTAAAGACAGTCGGAGTTGTTTTTCAAAAAAGAAATAATAGAGATTAAAATAAATTTAAATTTTAACTAAGTAAGTTAAATAAAATTTTATACAAAAAAATTAATTAATGCAAAAAAAAATGTCAGTACTTGGAACTTGATTTTTTCGTACTTATATTTTTAGAAATAGTTTAACTTCAATTTTACAATATCGGTAATTCATAATCATTTAAACTCAGCAAAAATTGTACTGTAATATCATAAATAAATATCATTTTTGTATAAATAAAGAAATTTATAAAAATAGCACTATGACAATTTTATTAATTTCATATACAAAATATTTTCTGAAAAATAACATAATAGCTAATTTTACAAATTCTAAAAGAAAAATATGTGAGAAAAATTTATACAACAAAAGATATAGCCTGTGTAATTTGGTACACATTTTTTCAATGAAAAAAAAACAATTTTTGAACTAAAATATGCATATTAATCTACTTACCAAATAAACTTATTTTCCGAAATTTTATATGGATTTAGTGCATATAATGTGGATTATATATGGATATTATATTTGGATTTGTGCATTAGTTCCTACATCAAAACATCAGCTGAAGCATATAGGTACTATATCAGTGCAGTTGTTTTGGAACAGTGTCCATTAATCAACATTTTAGGTCTAGATAATAGGTAGTTTTGATAGATAATTGTTGAAATAATAGCCTAATTTTTCAAATTTTAGAACAAATGTGGAAAATTGTGCATTGAAAGATAGAATTAGAATTTATTAGAATGTGGAAAAATTATGCATTAAAAGATACACTGTGCAAGTTGGTACACATTTATTTTTACTTACTAATGATATAAAATATACATGTTATTCTACTTACAAAATAAATTTCTTTATTTTCGAAAATTTTATATGGATTTAGTACATTGGCTGTATATATATACATATATGGATATTGTATTTGTGCAATACATCAAAACATTGGCTGGAGCCTATAGATACCAGTGCAGTTTGGAATACTTTCCATAAATCAACATTTTAATCAACATTAATCAATATTTTAATCAACATTAATCAACACTTTATCTAGATAATAGAGGGGAATAGACTACGTTAGTTCAATTTTGGCTCATCATTTTCGTCAACATGATATGAATTTTCTGTTCGCTATAATAATAACCAGACAGTGATTTGTAGATCAATGAAATTTGTGATAGATTAGAATAACTATGAGCTATTTATTGAGCATGAATTTATTATTATTATTATAAAACTTATGTTTCGCTTGAACTAATCATTTTATTAACTACTTTTGCTGTGCGTAAACTAATATTTTGATTAACCAGAGATGTTTATAATTTGAAATGCAATGGACGAAAAGATTCAATTATACTAGTTTAGACATTTTTAATAATTATTTCTTCATAAATAATAATTAAGAACATTTTTGCTTGTAGTCTTTCAAAAGTGTGGGTGCTTATTCAAATTTAACTTTCAGCTAATTGATTAGTTTCATTTTCTAAAACAAGATATAAATTTATTCTAGTTTGACTAGATTAAATTTAGTTTGTTATTATTAGTTTATTCTTACTAAATTAGATCTAATTTGTTATTATTCTCCCTTATAGAAACTTCTTTAGAATAATTATGTAGAAATTTAATGAAGTAATGAATGCTTTACTGCTTTAAAGAGAATAAATTTACATCATTTTAATAAATTATAAGCTCTTAATAATGAATAATGAGGCAATTATATATAAATGAAAGTATTTTCTAAAAACTATATTTTTAGCATATAATTAATTCAAATTATTATTCTGAGCAAGAATTAAAAGAATAATTTCAAATCTATCTTTTTCGAAATAATTAATTGTCAAAACATTAGAATTTTATTACAAATTGAAATAACAGCAACTTCAAGTGTATTACATATATCTTTAAATATTTTCGGAATTATAAAAATTTTAGTTTAACGTGTTTCATGTAAACAAACAAATTTCAATATTATACTAATTTAAAACTTAAAACTGTATAATTAACAATTAACTTAATTAATTTATCTTAATATTGTATAACGAAGCAATTATGCATGAATTAAAGGGATTTTCTAGAAAAATTATTTTTTGCACATAATTAATTCAAATTATAATTCTGAGCAAACATTTAAAAAATATTTTGAAACTATCCTTACTGAAAAATTAATTGTAAAAATATAAGGATTTCGATACAAATTGAAATAACAGCAACTTCAAATGCATTTCATACATCTTTAAATCTTTTCAGAATTATAAAAATCAGAGTTAAACGCATTCAATGTAAACAAACAAATTTTAATCTAATATTAATTAATTACTTTTGAAATACCAAAATGTTTTTGGAAAATTATTTGGAATTTTTTTTTTTTCAAATTTAGCATACATCTTTGAATATTCTTCGCTGATGCTCAATTACCATTTATTATAGAGAGAGAAACTGATTTTCTCGGTTTTATATACTAGTATACTAATGAAATATTGAAAAATATTTACAATATTTAATACATTAAATCACTAGGAAAATTAACTTAGATTTCAATTTCTGGTGCAAGATTTTCCTGTTTAGTCTAGACGAATTAAAAATACAAACAATATTTAATACATTCAATCATTAGGAGAATTAACGTTAACTTCTGGTGTTAATTTTTTTCTTTTAAATTAGTCGAATAAAAAAATACGAAGATATTCAATATTTTCTTTACAAATAGATCTTCTCAATTCTAAAAAAAATATTAAGCGAAAAATCTAATTTTATACAAAATGCTTTTCTGTTTAATCAAAGGTTTAGTATCATCATCACATTACCAAATGTCTCAAAAAAATGTCAAAAATAAATTTTCATGACTATAATTAAAAAATACATATAAAAAAGCAGAAATAATAATACTTTTCATCATTCTAATTTTTAAAAAGCATTGTTATTTTTCCTTAAAAGAAAACCACAGTGATTTCGATAATTATAGCACGATTTACGAAATGAATTTAATAATTTATATCGATCTAAAATTCTAATTTTACTTCTATAACATACGTATCAAAAAAACACGGCAAATAACATTTTACATCATTCTAATTTTTAAAAACACATTGTTATTTTTCCCTAAAAGAAAAAATTCCATTGCTTTTAATAACCTCAGCACGATTTAAGAATGAATTTAATAATTTACATCAATATAAAATTTTACTTTTACTTCTATAACATATATATTAAAAAGCACGGACAATAATATTTTGCATCATTCTAATTTTTAAAAAACTTTATTTTTTCCTAAAAGAAAAAAATCACATTGCTTTCGGTAATTACAGCACAATTTAAGAACGAATTTAATCATTTATATCAGTGTAAAATTCTAATTTTATTTCTATAACATATATATTAAAAAGCACGGACAATAAATATATATGAAAATGCACGGCCAATAATATTTTGCAGCATCATTTTAATTAAAAAAAACATTGTTATTTTTCTCTAAGACAAAAAAACGCATTGCTTTCGATAACCACAGCATTATTTAAGAACGAATTTAATAATTTATATCAATGTAAAATTCATTTTATTTCTATAACATGTATATATTAAAAGCACGGATAATGATATTTTGCATCATCCTAATTTTAAAAAACACATTCTTCCCTAAAAGAAAAAAACACATTGCTTTCGATAGCATGATTTATATTTTATTTATTTCGATAGCGTGCATTTTTAGCATGATTTAAAATCGAATTTAATAATTTATATGAATGTAAAATTTTAAATCTAAAGATTCTATAACATATATATTAAGAATCAGACAATAATTCGATATCAAAAAGCACAGACAAAAATATTTTGCATCATTCTAATTTTTAAAAAATGTAATTTTTCCCTAAAAGGAAAAGCACATTGCTTTTGATAACTGCAGCAAGATTTAAGAATGAATTTAATAATTTACATCAATGTAAAATTCTAATTTTGCTTCTATAGCATATGTGTTAAAAAGCACGGACAATAATTCAATAACAAAAATTAGGGACAATAATATTTTGCATCTTTCTAATTTTAAAAAAAAAAACATCGTCATTTTTCCCTAAAAAAAAACGCATTGCTTTCGATAACTAAAGACAGAATTTAATAATTTATATCAATGCAAAATTCTAATTTTGCTTCTATAGCATCACATTAAGCAAAAGATGTGCACTTACTTCTAGAATGAAACGAAACCTCCTTCAGAAGTTTGAAATAGTCGGTGTTGGGACTAGATTCATCAAATCCCCTATGGAAAGACTTCTTTCCTAGGGCAGTAAACACGGCTCCCAATGTAAAATAACAGTTAGAATTCCCGCGCGTTCTGTCTTCATAGTTGTGAAACAGCAGAGCAACGACTTTCCAATTAAATTTAGCCAAGACCTGGAGCACAATGGTACCAATCTGCGAATAGGACCCATTCATGCGTGTCAACAGCTTATAATGTGGTTCCTTATGGTCAAAATTGTCATTCTGGCCACCAGCAGTCAAGATAGGGAGTCCCCACACTGAAGTGTATCTTGCTACAGGAGCAAGGACATAAGGACAAAGTGGTCCAAGAAAGATATCAGCAAGTCCAGAGTCATAAAGGGAGAAAGCTGCCAGAGGACCATAGGTTGAGGAGCATTGTGTGTCCCTGTATAATACCTCTATTGGACGTCCACCTTGTCTAAGTAGCGTCCTGACAGCATAGATGACAGCTGGTAGGATTTTGTGAAGTGAGAATGGTAAAGAATCATCATCTGGTGCCAGTACAGCAAGTCGGACAGGTGGAAGTTTGCTGAGATTGGTCTCTGAAGCAACGAAGTGTATGATGACCACCACACACACTATCTGTCCAAGAATTCCCATTTTTGTTTCTACAGTTTAATTCACAAAGTTATAAATATTGAATAAAGAACTGGATTTAAGCGCTTATTTTAAAGCAGAATAGAGATATCAGTGGATATTGATTGCAATGTATATATATGCAGAATGTTTTTCACAAAATTACGTAAACAGTGTTTAGAGTAATAGTGAAGAGTTTTCGCTTTAAAGTTCCATTTGATATGTTGATTAATATCTTCTAAATTTTTAATCAGGTATATTTATAAAATCTTTTCTAAGTAAACACAGATTGAATAGCACTGGTTTACAAAAGGTTTCGAGTTATTTTATAGCACATATCTCATTATTCAAAGTAGATCATTAATAAATTTCATCGTTACATCTTTTGACAAATCAGTAAGTAAATATTTTCACACTTTTCTGAAGTGCGCTCAGTTTTCAATTATTTGGTCGAAGAGTTTGTCAATAACAATTAACTGAGAAATCATTGATTATAAATTCCTATATATATATTCCTCTCAAGTAACAAATACCATCTAAAAAGAATTTTTTTCAGGTATTAGGTATAATTGTTTTTTTTCTCAACTGGAGAAAAAATCATAAATGACGTGCGAAAAAAATGCTCTTGCCAACTTCGTAATTCTTAAATATTTACCTCAATATTTGCTTTTAAATTTTTTGAAAAAAATTATTATTTTACATTGTATTTATTAAATTCTAATACGCATGTACATGAAAGCATTGATTTTGCCAAAAAAAGTAAATTACTTATTCTAAATATCATCAATAAACATATTTATGTTGCTCTTGATAACACGCAAATCTACAAAAAGCTAAAATACTTCCTTTTTATCAAGTATGAAAAAGTGCATCTTTTTATTTACAGTTCTATCTTGTTACCATACTTAAATTCATCATTCATATTCACATAAGTTTTTAATTGAATTCAAGTTAAAGAAGAAGAATTCAAAGAAGACAACTTAAACAATACCATTTACGAATATGTTATTCCAAACAATTTCTCCAATATGACAGTTAAAATTGTCATGAACACAACGTCACCTGGATGCAGCAAAAATCCAACTAAACTTTGTCACAAATTCATCATTCCAAATCACGTGATTCAACAGTTTACTGTAATTCACTCAAAAAGAAAGAAAAAAAACTTTTCCTTCTTTTTTAATCCGCAATTTTTTTCGCCAACTTCCATCAAAACATGGCGAAAGAAAAATCGTTAGCTCGTAAACATCTCATAAACGTCACTCGCGTGGAGATGCGGGAATTAATCTGCTGCTACACCCCCAACAACATGGTCCGGAATAAAGTCCGGATTCCCTGAACACGCGGAAAGAATTTTCTCTGGCGGCCGGACTGGAAATTGGCGCTCGCCAAGAGTCGACGGAAAAGTTTTTTGGCGATTAATTAAGTTTTTTAAAATATGATATTCTAGAACAGGGGCTGCCCGCCTTGAATATTTTTCCGGCCCTGTGAAATTTATCACACTTTTACAACATATATTTATTTTAAAATGACTAAAGTAGGGAAAACCAATGTAATAAAAAGATACATTACAACTGTATCCAAAAAGTACGACCATTTTTTTTTTTTCAAATACTCTTTATTTATTCTTCCAAATTTATTTCATCGCCTTCAAAGTAATCCCCTCCGGACACAATGCACTTAGGGCAACTTTTTTTCCAATCCTCAGTGCATGCTAAAAAGTCATCAGCAGGGATGGCCTTCGAAGACCGCGGCGATTCACGTTGAATCTCTTCAATCGACTCAAAACGGTGTCCTCGGAGTGGTCGTTTGAGTTTAGAGAATAGCCAGAAGTCGAACGGTGTGAACACGGTTGTTGTGGAATGATATGGGTTTCATTTTTGACGAAATGGCATGAAGAATCAATACAGTGCGAGCTGGCGCATTCAATGTTTTCGATACCAATCGATATTTTGACGCATTTCAGGCCCAAAATTTAATTGACCGATCCTTTTGAAATTCCTTAAAAGAAGGTCTCTTAATTGTAAATCGACGGTTTGCGAGCACCAAATCTTTAATTTTTTCGGACGTGAGCTTCATCGGTTGAGGTTGATGATCGACCAGAAGGCTCTTCGTCTTCAACGCGTTCTCTGCCTTCTTTGAACTGCTTATACTACTTGTAAACATTTCTTTCCGATTTAGGAATGCTCACCGAATGCCTTTTGCAACATTCTATACGTTTCAACAAACAAAATTTAATGCAAGCTCTTATCTCAATTAATTCAGACATTTCAAAAATCGCCGGAATCAGTTTTAGCGTCTCACAAAGCCAACCGTAACCCAAACACTAATGAATATTTTGACATCAAATTTCATACAGATGAGAAAGAGTGGGAAAAAAATATCGCACTAGTAAAATAAATAATTTTCAATTATTGTTATATATTTGTATATAACATATATATATATTCGTTTATATTTATATATTTTTTATATTTCATTTTTAGTGTTATACATTTCTTTACAATGTGCGTTTAGTATCATTATTATGATATAATGTATATTTACATGTAAGAATAATAATTCATTATGTTTCAATTTTTCACTCCAAAAAAATTTCTATAGTCGGTCTAAATCTAATATGGGGATATATAGTTTTACATGCGGCCCGCGGAATTATGATGCATTTCCAAAGTGGCCCGCAAGATCCTTTAGGTTGGCCACCCCTGGTGTAAAAAATGGCATTCTTTTATTACAACCGAAATTGTTATGCTTAAATGATTTTTCGAAAATGAAATTGAAATTATATTGCCATTTTCAAGTTTCAAAGAAATATATAGTAAAGGCAAACTATTATCTTTTTAAATATATAAAACGATTCAAACTGGCATTTTTAGTGAAATGTATTTTAAAATTTTACTACAGTTTTAAATTAAAAAGAAACAATGCATTAATAAAAAAATAAAAGATAAATAAATAAAAAAAAGAAAGAAAAAGAAGATATTTCTATTAGTAGTGTATTTTTAAACTTTGTAATCGTTATAAATCAGTAGAATGTTTTCATACATAGTATAATCTCATTTATTATATTTTTTCACAGGTTTAACTTTTTTTGGTAAGAAAAATCTAAGAATTTTTTATAATACGTTTCATTGATGGTAAAAAAACAATTGACCTCAACCTTGATATGATATTTTTCAAATGTATTTTTAAAATGATATTTTTAAAAGTATTTTCCCTTACCGTGCGAAACAAATAAAATATTTTTTTATCAAAACTTACAAGAGAAGATTGAATTTTGCACTCAAAAGTTAGAAATGAAGAAAAATAAAATTGAAAATAGTTGTTGTTACAGAACTAAATGAATTTTATATTAAAACAAAAAAAATTTACTTTTAAAATATTACAACGCCAATTTTTTTGCTTGTATTATGCTTAAAAATTTTTGAATAATATTATTTCAATTTGGTGTGTACACTAAATTAGAATCGTATTTTATTTTTTTGTTCATGATTTTATGTGGTACAATTATTACATAGCCATATAGTCATAGGCGTATATAACTATAAACATAGATATGCATATATAAGTATATACATTTATAAACATAGGTATATGCATAACTATTCTAATATTAAAGTACCGCAATTTTATGTCTATTATTTGTAGCGTCAGATAATTAGCAGTTTTAATTTTTGATGGTAAAAATAAAAAGATCTTCTTTAATGCACAATGGTGCATAACACTTGGATGATTTGGTACTGTTCATTCAAATTGTTTGTCGTTAATATTAAATAGCAAACACTAAATTAGAACGGATTGCATGATTTTTAATTTTTTTAATTTTTTTTAATTGTGATTTTATGGGGTACAATTATTACATAAGTATGTATAACAATAAACATAGGTATTTTTACATAAGTATGCAGAACTATTATAACATTAAAGCATCGCAATTTTCTGCCTATTATTTGATCTATCAAACTCATGGTGGATTTTCACTGATACCGAGGTAATAAATCGGAAGATATTTCTGATAATCTAACTAATAGATATTTGGAATTTAATGTACACTCTGCCGAATTTGTCTGAATACGAATCTGAAAGGCTTAAATGCGCTTAGTACATAAATCCGTTTTTAATACCACAACATATATTAACTGTCAAATATTTGATATCTCTTTACACGATGTCTTGTCAGTTATAAGTATCTTAATCCTTTAGAGAAAATAGACGAAACATATATACTAAAAGATGGAATGGAATATTTTAAATTAAAAACAATAAATATAGAATTCATTATTTTTATGGTTAAGTGATTAAAATATTTTAAAATCTTCCGTAACATTTTCATTAGGCTAAAAGCTTGTAACGTTTACATTAAACTTCATTATCTAATGAAGTTAAGAATTTTTTTAAGCTGCTAGGGTTTAGATGAGGAGGCAACGAATTTTAATTGTAAGTAACCACATAATAAGTCTTTGGAGTTTACTCATTCTGAATATTACTTGTGCTGTTCAAATTAAATTTAATTTTAGTTTTTGATTACGATTTACAATAGAATTTTGCAATCATTATTTGTCAAGAATATATGAATGCACAATTCAACTAATCATAATTAAAATGGTTTTCCAATGTATTGTCCTAGACTAGATAAAAAAAACATATGAACTTTTTAATTACAATTAAATTAAAAAAGATATAATTTTTTTCATAATATTTTTTTATTTTATATTTTAAAAATAAAAATATAAAATGTAAAATCAATCTTATTTAAATTTCAAAATTAGTTAATTAGATTCATAGGGCTGACTCGGTTCCATTTGAATATGACTGATCCCCCTTTACGGATTGTCTTAAGGAGATTTTGGAAGAAAAAGAGAAGAGAAAAAGAGATGCTGCGAGTCCACCAGAAGTGTTGTTTTTTTCTTTCTTTTTTCTGAAGTGACGGAATAGGCCGGGGATTTCACCTATTTCCAAAGTGAACCCTTTATGGTTTCGTGTATCACTCCATGTGATAATCATGATCTGCCGCAGACCACGTATTTTTAGATTTTACATAGACTCAAGAACTGAAATCTCTGACCGTGGAGTGATTAAATCGTGCATTTCTGAATCAAATCTAAATCTTAATTTTCTTTTTTTGTAAATAATAAATTATAATAATCAAGAGTTCTGTATTTGCTTATATATATATGGTGCTTGTAAATAAAAATTAAAGTGTTTCTATGATCCTGAGAGTGGCCTTCTTCTTGAAGCCGTTTTAGTTCCGGTATAGGCCGAGACGTTACAGTCTTAATGAATTCAAACGAACTAATTGCAAACATATATTATTGTTTCAATTACAATTAAGATACTTAAATTGCAATTGAATTAATAATATATATTTTTCTATCCAATTATTTCCAATTAAGAAAGAAAAAAATAGGATCATTCATCTGTGAATTTCAGATATAACAGAACATTAAAACAAAAATATATTTACTATTACCGTGTTTTTTTCTATACATTTACTGGCAACATTTAGTTGGTTTGGTTTGTCGTTCTACGGTCATTTTTTGCACATTTTAGGCTAATTATACGGGATCTACTTTTTAACGTGGATTCCGAACCACTAACAAATATGTAGTTGGATAGTTGGTTATTTCTAAACTTTCTTGATGGATTTCAAAATTGACAATGTAACCACACAAAAATGTCTCAAACTCGATTGGAGACAATTGATGTTGGTATCAAAACATTTAACGAAATTAACCTACAAAAATATAAATAAACGCTATTTCACCAATACTAATTAAATTTTATTTAAATTGCAAATTATGAACAAACAATAGGTAGAATAAATAGCCGATATTATAATTTTTCTGCATAAAGCGTTCCAAAGTATATTCTAAAATATTTTGATATTTGGTATCTCGTCGGAGTATATTTTTAGAATTTCTGATTTCTTTATTTCTTTCCGTTTGAAAAAAAGACAAAAGAAAATGTTTTCTTTTTCAACCAAATGGATGTGGATTTTATAAAGACGACTAGACTTTAAGATATAGATAAATATTTATATATATATAAATATATATATATATATATATATACACTGAAGTGACAAAAGTCATGGGATAGCAATATGCAAATTTTCAGATGGCAGTAGCATCGCGTAGAACAGGTATAAATGCGCAGTGCTTTCATTTCTGTTCAAGTTATTCATGTGAAGAGGTTTTGACGTGATGATGACCGCACGACGGGAATTAACAGACTTTGAACGCGGAATGTTAGTTGGAGCTAGACGCATGGGTCATGCCATTTCGGAAATCGTTAGAGAATTCAACATTCCCAGATCCACTGTGTCAAGAGTGTGCCGAGAGTATGAAATTTCAGGCATAACATCCCACCATGGACAGCGCAGTGGTCGACCGACTGCACTTAACGACCGAGACCGGCGACGTCTGCAAAGAGTCGTAAATTCTAACAGACAAGCAACACTGCGTCAAATAACCGCAGAAATCAATGTGGGACGTACAAGGGACTTGTCTGTTAGAACTGTGCGGAGTAATTTGGCTTTCTTGGGCTATTCCAGCAGAAGACCGACTCGAGTGCCTTTACTGACAGAACGACATCGCTTGCAGCGACTCTCGTTGGCACGTGAGCATATCGGTTGGTCCCTAGATGAATGGAAAACCGTGGCCTGATCCGATGAGTCACGATTTCAGTTGGTAAGAGCTGATGGTAGGGTTCGAGTGTGGCGCAGACCCCACGAAGCCATGGACCCAAACTGTCAGCAAGGCACTGTTCAAGCTGGTGGTGGCTCCGTAATGGTGTGGGCTGTTTTTCATGGCATGGACTTGGTCCTCTGGTGCGACTGGACCGAACATTGACTGGAAATGCTTATGTTCAGCTACTTGGAGATCACTTGCAGCCATTCATGGACTTCATGTACCCAAACAACGATGGGATTTTTATGGATGACAATGCGCCATGTCACCGGGCCACAACTGTTCGCGATTGGTTTGAAGAACATTCTGGACAATTCCAACGAAGGATCTGGCCACCTAGATCGCCCGACATGAATCCCATCGAGCATTTATGGGACATCATCGAGAGGTCTGTTCGTGCCCAAAATCCTGCACCATCAACGCTTTCTTAATTATGGACTTCTATCGAGACAGCATGGTTCAATATTCCTGCAGAAAATTTCCAACGACTTGTTGAGTCCATGCCACGTCGAGTTGCTGCACTTCGCCGGGCGAAAGGAAGGCCGACATGATATTAAGAAGTATCCCATGACTTTTGTCACTTCAGTGTATATATACACACACATTTGAATTTCAAATATTTTTTGAAAGGTAATCTCAAGTAATCACTTTTATCAGTAAGGAATTTTTGCGGAGCAGTCAGCCGCAAATATTACAATTGCGGTTTATTTGCTAAAAATAAATCTTTTGATGAATGAAATTATCAAAAATGAATCGGTTATCTAAATGCACTTTCTAAATGCATTTCCACTCTTTTATAAACATTTTGCGTTTTAAATCCACTTATCCCAAAACCACTTATTTTAAATATCAAGTTTGCATGGTGTTAATATAGATATGTTGTATTGTTGTATCTAATCCAAAATGTCCTGTATTTATTGACGGACATCCCATGAGTACGGATCCCCCTCCCATTCCCCTCCCCACCATCTTGGAGGACTTTTAAGGGCAACTACCCCACATTTTCGTATGGTACGGGAGAAAACCCGGAAAACTCCCACTAGGAAGTCCGAGAAACGAGACAAGATAGTGAAAATCATAAATCCATCGAGCCGCGTCATTTATAGAAATAGTGTATACAACAATATCGCCAACGGATTGAACCTCAAACATTAATACTCACCAACGGCGCAAATTGACACTGGGTCAGAAGTCTTGTGCTATAGATATTAATGATGGTATACTGAAATCATATGCAAAAATTAAATTTATTAATACATTTTCAAAATTTAATCAGTAACTAGAGATTTTTTTATTGAAGATGATAAATCCCACCGATTCTGTCAATATGCTTGAAATACCTTCTGGAAACAGATTTAAATATTAAGTTAGATAATAATAATAATGATAATGATAAAACGCAATGATAATGACTATAAGATGTGTTTACAAATTCCAAAAAAGAATTATGAATTTGAAAAAAATATGATTTTATTTAGGTAAAAAACAACAATTAAATGACATATTTTTCATTATAAAATACTATGTAAAATGAGTGGTGGTAACAGATTTGAAAATGACTCAATTATATCAATTATAATTCACATATAAATCAAATATATATGATAGAAATTATAAGTGATTTGAGAATGAATTATGTGTAATTGATTATGTGATAATTATATGTGAATTAAATGTGACAAAATTATATGTGTCTGATCGAGTTCTTGGCGACCAAGTAATTACCACTTTTGGTTTATCATCGAACAAGTAACTGAGTATTAATAACTTTCTATTCATATGTGAATATATCAATACATGCCATGTATTTATATGTGAATATGTCAATGCGTACAATATTTTCATATCTGAATATGTCAATATGTACAATGTTTTTATATGTCAATAAGTAACATGTATTATGTGAATATATCAATACGCACAATGCATTCATATGTGAATATGTCAATACGTACAGTTTTTTCATATGTGAATATGTCAATACGTGCAGTATATTCCAATGTGAATATGGAAATACATACAATGTATTCATATGTGAATATGTCAATGGGTACAATGTATTCATATCTGAATATGTCAATATGTACAATGTTTTTATATGTCAATAAGTAACATGTATTATGTGAATATATCAATACGCACAATGTATTCATATGTGAATATGTCAATACGTACAGTTTTTTCATATGTGAATATGTCAATACGTGCAGTATATTCCAATGTGAATATGGAAATACATACAATGTATTTATATGTGAATATGTCAATGGGTACAATGTATTCATATGTGAATATGTCAATGGATACAATGTATTCATATGTGAATATGTCAATAGATACAATGTATTCATAAGTGAATATAATTTGAAGCAACATTTTAACTGTTCTTCAATATGTAATGAAAAAATAATAATAATTTCACCGTTTATTGTTTCCTTCAAACATAAAAAAAATGCAATATATTTAGAATAGTTTGTATAAATATTAAAAAAGTCCTGTTATCTAACTAAATTTCTTATCTTATTGTTATTTTTAATTAAATTATTGTTTATCGTTATGGATAGCGTTGTCAGAATATTATTTCCTCAAAATACTGTATAAATTTTCATTAGTTGTGATGTAACACATTAAATATTTCATTTTGTTGAAGTTTAAATCGAAATATGTTGTCTAAATCCAAATACTTAAAATGTAGAACAAACTTTTATCCAAAACTAAGTGTATAAAAGTAAAAAATAACTTAAAGGAACTAAGCATAATGACACTAATTTCTTTTTTTTAATCTAACAATATGTTTATTACTATTCAATTATGTAATATAAGTTTATTACTATTATACGTCTTACTTTTCAACCAATTAAATTAATAAGTTTTATTTAATGTAGTTTCAATTAATAATAAATGTATTAACTGCCGATGAAAAACAATTAATCAGAAATTAAAAACACTGCAAATACACAATTAGATAAAGTTTTCTTTTTTTTTTCTTTCTAATGCAGCTGGCAAACACTTAGACAGCTTGGTCTTGGATGCCTTGAGGCAAGCGCTGCACAGACGTTACTCACTTTGCATTACCCAGGGGGCGCGTGTCACTTGAAGATAATCCACGGACGCGGAGTAACAATGCCCCCGCAACGCTCTACGATCCTATTAGGACCGGGACCTACAGTTTAAAGTGGATTCCGAACCACTACAAACATCCATGGCCCCGCCGGGACTCGAACCCGAAATCTGTGGTACCGAGCGCCAGAGCGCTAGCCACTCGGCCATTCAGGCCCTCAATTAGGTAAAGTTATAGAATATATATTTTCTTGAAAGAATAAGAGTATTTTAATCTTCAAACTGAAAGAAACCATTTGCTTTTTACTAATGTAATGCAGTTTTCTGTCCGATTCAGTGCCAACAGATATCTGATATCAGCCAGTTTTGGCAGAACGCCAAGAGGAATTTTGTATTACTTTCCTCTGATTGGTTTGATAACTTCCCCATTTGAGCACGTACGCATTAAATCAACAAGAAAACCAATGATAATGGGGCAAAAAAACACATTTGGCTAAATTTCACTAAAATACAAATAAAAACCTTTTTACTAAAATTGGGTAATTTAGTTTAATGTATTTGTTAATTTAGTATTTGCTGTTGTTTGACAAAATAGAAAATGTTTGTAAAAACAAAAAGAAAAATTAACAATTCTTAGAATCTTTTTTTTTTTTTTTCAGGAAAGAATGAAAAGAATTAATTCCAAAAACTTTTTACACTTTTTCGAATAAAATAAATGTAAATTCGATAATTAAAATTATTATATAACTAATTTCGCACAAAAAAACCCAATTATATTCAAAATTTTATTTAGAAGAATTTTTGAAGTTTTTTTCTAATGACGAACTATTTAAAGCATTAGTAATTAAAACATTCGTTAGTAAAGCATTCGTAATTAAACAATTTAGTTATTTAAAGCATTCGTTATAAAAAATTTTTACTTTTTAGTCAAATAAAATTTTACTAAAATTGGGTAATTTAGTTTAATATATTTGTTAATTTTCATCAGCAATTGCTATTTTATGACAAAGTAGAAAATGTTTATAAAAAACAATTTAATAATTCATAGAATCTTTTTTCAGGAGAGAATGAAAAGAATTAATTCCAAAAGTTTTTACACTTTTTCGAATAAAATAAAATATGTAAATTCGATAATTAAAATTATTTTACGACTAATTTTACACAAAAAAACCCAATTATATTCAAATTTTAATTTAAAAGAATTTTTTGAAGTTTTTCCTAAATGGTAAATAATTCAAAACATTAGTAATTCTCAATCACCTTATTTATTTAGATTACTTGTTATAAAAAGTTTTTTCTTTTTATTCAAAAAAAAAAGTTTTTACTAAAATTATGTGATTTAGTTTAATATAATTTTTAATTTTCATAAGCAATTGTTATTTTATGATAAATCTTAAAATGTTTGTAAAAACAAAAAAAATTAATAATTCATAGAATCTTTTTTTTTTCATGAAAGAATGAAAAGAATTAATTCCAAAAATTTTATATTGGAAACCCAATTTTTCCCAATAAATTAAATGATATTAATTCGATAATTAGAATTATCATACAACTAATTTCACAAAAAAAATCAATAATAATAAAATTTTTCTAAAAATGAATTTCTGAACATATTTTTTTAAAGTCCAACGCTTTAAGCCATTGTAATAATTAATCGCTTTAATTATTTCGATCACTCACTATAACTAAATTCAGCATAATCTAGAACTAATCACAAGAATCTTGCTACAATACATACAATATATAAATCTTGCTATCATACAAAAAAATTATATTAAAATTTTTATTTAAGAAAACTTCTGAAGATATTTTTTTCAAAGGACGAACACTTCAAACCATTCTTAATTATTCATCACCTTAATTATTTGGATCACTCACTATAAATTAGTTCAGCATTATCTAGAACTAATCACAGGAATCTTGCTACAATATATCGAAATAAGGTAAGAAAAAATAATTTCCTGGTGTCGCCATATTTGAGTCACATTTGAGAAAAATTGAATAAACCGATGCGTAAAAAATAACCCAAATAAACCACAAACTGAGAATAATATTTTTATTCAAATATTTAACCACACGATATTAACCAAATATTTCACCAAGTGAGTAAAATATCAAGTAACATTTATTAATATACGATTTTATACATAACCACTTAATAACCACTTGTAGGACAGAATCCACCACCCTACTTTTCCAAAGAGGCATTGCTGTACTTTCATTTACATCAATGCATGTAATATACCAATAATGCTAGAATACAAAAAAAAATATATTCAAATTGTTAATTAATTTCTGAGCATATTTTTCTAATGACTAACACTTCAAAAAAATTAGTAATTTATAATCATCTTAATTATCGAGATCACTCACTATAATTAAATCCAGCATAATCTAGAACTAATCACAAGAATCTTGCTACAATATATCAATCCTGCTACATTACAAAAAAATAATTATATTCAAATTTTTATTTAAAAGAATTTCTGAACATATTTTTTCTAATGGCGATCACTTCCAACCATTCGTAATTATTAATCACCTTAATTATCTAGATCACTCACTATAATTAAATCCAGCATAATCTCAAACTAATCACAGGAATCTTGATACAACATATCCAAAGAAGATTTCTTATATTCCTTCGTTTCCTGGTTTTGCCATATTTGTGTTACATTTGGGAAAGATGAATAAACCAGTAAAGAAAAAAACAACCCAAATAAACCAGATACTGAGAAAAATATTGTAACCCAAATATTTAACCTCACGATGTTAACCAAATATTTAACCAAGTGAGTAGGATATCAGGTAACATTTGTTAATATATGATTTTATTCATAAGCACTTAAAAAAATAAAAGAATAGAATTCACCACCTATTTTTCCGAAGAGTCATAGCTGGACTATCATTAAATATTCTTCTGCCATATTATGATCCGACTTCTAAAATATATACTCGATTGCTGGATAATACAGTTTGTTATTTTTTAGTTTTCTTAATTCAGTTGAACAGGTTTCCATTATTTGTATGTTATGATTTTATACATAACTACTTAAAAATTAAAAGCACAGAATCCACTATCCATTTTTTAAAACAACAATAGCCAGACTCTTGTTAAATATTCTTCTGCCATATTAGGATCCGGCTGCTGAAATATATATCCAATTGTTGGATAATACAGTTCGTAATTTTTTAGTTTTCTTAATTCAGTAGAACAGGTTTTCATTATTTTTGTGTTATTTGACACAGATTTTTGAAACATTTATTGAAATTGATATGGTAATACTTATCGTATTATTATTTGCATTATTGGATAATACAGTATGTAATTTTTTTAGTTCTTTTGATTCAGTTGAACAAGTTTACATTATTATTTTTGTTTTATTTGACACATATTTTTGAACTATTTAATGAACATGATTTGGTAATAATTAATGTATTATTCTTTATGCGATAAAGTAAAACTATTAAAAACTAGAATATAAAAAATAAATTTAAATCTTTAAAAATTAAAAAATACAACTTATTTTTGAATCGTGTGTAATTTAAACCTCTTTATTTATTATAATAAGAATACGTTAATTTTTTGAGTGGTTATGTAGTATTGTAGCATTTTTTCTATCGGGAAAATTTTGGCATTTCATTCATTCACAAAGAGGAATATACATTCTTTGATAAGTAGATAATAACAACCCGTAGCTCAAATTTAACAGCAGACAAGTAGTGTTGTGGGTAGTTGTTTTACATGTAATTAGTGTTTTCTACTAATGAGAACAACCTGTCACTCAAATTTGCTAGCAAGTAATAATTGTCACGGATAATGAGACTCTTGAAATTAGAGATTGTGTATGCGATCTTCACAGGTCGAAACAATGACAGATGGAATATGGGCTACATCAAGAGTTGTTCTATTGTGATTAGTGATAGACCATCAGCTCAGCTCCAAAGAAAAGTGAGGGAAGCTCACCCTCTTGACGGATTTTCTTAAAGGAAGGGCAGAGTTCCAAGACGAACCGGCCAGAAGTGATTTTTTTTTTCTCTGAAGTGACTGAAAAGACCAGAGTGTGCATCGTTTTTCATCAAAGTGTGCCCCTCGTGGTTTCGTAAATCAAGCAGTTTGATAATTAAGGTCTGCCGCAGACCAAGAAATTAGATTCGACGCAGACGCAAGAACTCTGAAAAATCTCAGACCATAGAGTGCACTTAACGTGCAACTGCACTTAATCGTGCACTAGAGATTTAACCCTGCACTTGTGATTCAATCGTGCACTTGTGATTTAATCATGCACTTGTGATCAAATTAATTTTTTAAATTTTAATTTCTTTGTATAATAACCCACAGGTTTCTATTTGTATATATATATAATTCTTGTAAATGAAAATTAAAGTGTTCCTATGAACCTGTTAGTGGCCGTTATAGGTTTAATAAAGACCAAGACAATTCAATATTATTTTTTAATACCTTGTTAATCCCAATAAATAAAACTGAAATATAAAATAAATGGATGTACAGAAAAAAACTTACAATCAATTAGTTTTATTTAATAGGTAACAAATTAATATAATATTTTTGGAGTGTTTTGATGCTATCATTAAACCATTTATTTAAGCTTCTAAGGTATTCAATTCAAATTTTAAATCATCTCTAAATAATTAGCGATGTCAAATTTTAAACTATTTCTTTCAGCCAGTGACAGATAATGATCATAAAAATAAAAAACAAAACTAATTTAGTCTAGACAACGAAAATAATTTAGGGCTGCATCGAAAATAATTTATGACTGTTTCTTTAACAAGTATTTATGGCGAAGCACAACAAAACTTGCAATAATGATCTCCAACATAAAATAAGCCATAATTCCCCAAAAAATTTTCCATCAACATGTGTGGTATTATTTTTTTCAAAGTAACCACTTGAAGTATATGTCTACTTTATTTAATATATTACCACAAAATATTCCGCAATAAACTATAGAAATTCTACTCGTTTATTATCCGCATATTTCCTTCAATTCTAAGTGTGTAAAAATGCTCGCAGCCTTTCGTTTCCATACATTTCGCAGACTAAAAGATCAATTTTTAGATCTTTTAAACGAAAAAGTAAGAATTATAAAGATATCATTCCCTGAAGCTTTCGGTTAGATAAACTTTCTATTTTTGGAAACCAACCGGAAAGAATTTTATACCCTCATATCTGCAGTCAAAATATATCTCGATATCAAATATGTAGTTTACCGCTTTATTTAGTTCGCCTATAAACTTGATGCGTATCTCTTTAGTCGTATTTTTTTTTGCGGTAAATGTCAGAAAAGTAAAGATATGGCTCAATATTATTTCCTATACCATATTTTTACTGATTAAAAGAAAATTCCCTCATGATTGTTTTATCATTCTTTTTTCTGGACTATATTTATTTAATGTAAAAGCAACATTATTTTATAGACATCAGTTCTTTGTTTTGATTTGTCTTCGCATAGTTTGCCACTAGAGAATAAATATGTGTCACGGCATTGATTATTCCACGATTATTTCACACGGGAAATACTTAAAAAAATACTTAATACATTTCTAAAATTTATTTATCATTTAATCATTTATAGTAAATAAAGTTATGGATCCGATCAGGTGTTTAATATATCTGTATTTTACTGATGAATATATAGGGAGCGAATGCGACATAAGTAAGATTAAGAGTTATTGATAGCTTTTATCATTATAGTGGTACAAAAGTCCCATGGTGAGCTACTAAGGTCTTTTCAGTGCTGGCAGAATTCTAAATAGGAGATGTTTTCTTTTTAAAGGGTAAGGTTATCAACACTAAGCCCAACAGCCATATTACACCGGGACCTACGTTTTAAAGCGGATTCCCAACCACTACAAACATCCATAGCACCACCGGAATTCGAGCTCGAAACCTATGGAAATCCAGATCGCTAGTCTCTCGGCCATCAGGCCCCATGGATTGCTTTACTGTGTTTTAATTGAATTTTGACTAAGCATTTATTGTTTTTAATTTATTACTTTAGTGATAGCTTTACTGGTTTTGAATTAAATTTTAAATAAATATTCATTGCTTTTAATTTATTTCCAAATTGAATGATTCTTTAACTTAGATATTTGATTAAATATTTGAGATATTTGGTTAAATATTTAGTTACATATATTTTATTAATTTAGAATTTTAGTATTTAGAATTTTTTTGTCTTCTTGAATGTATTTTTCAATTCCTTCTATTAGCTCACACTCTAACTATATACACTGAAGTGACAAAACTCATGGGATAGCAATATGCAAATTTTCAGATGGCAGTAGCATCGCGTAGAACAGGTATAAATGCGCAGTGCTTTCGCAGAGCTTTCATTTCTGTTCAAGTTATTCATGTGAAGAGGTTTTGACGTGATGATGACCGCACGACGGGAATTAACAGACTTTGAACGCGGAATGTTAGTTGGAGCTAGACGCATGGGTCATGCCATTTCGGAAATCGTTAGGGAATTCAACATTCCCAGATCCACTGTGTCAAGAGTGTGCCGAGAGTAGGAAATTTCAGGCATAACATCCCACCATGGACAGCGCAGTGGTCGACCGCCTGCACTTAACGACCGAGACCGGCAACGTCTGCAAAGAGTCGTAAATTCTAACAGACAAGCAACACTGCGTCAAATAACCGCAGAAATCAATGTGGGACGTACAAGGGACTTGTCTGTTAGAACTGTGCGGAGAAATTTGGCTTTCTTGGGCTATTCCAGCAGAAGACCGACTCGAGTGCCTTTACTGACAGAACGACATCGCTTGCACCGACTCTCGTGGGCACGGGAGCATATCGGTTAGTCCCTATATGAATGGAAAACCGTGGCCTGGTCCGATGAGTCACGATTTCAGTTGGTAAGAGCTGATGGTAGGGTTCGAGTGTGGCGCAGACCCCACGAAGCCATGGACCCAAACTGTCAGCAAGGCACTGTTCAAGCTGGTGGTGGCTCCGTAATGGTGTGGGCTGTTTTTTCATGGCATGGACTTGGTCCTCTGGTGCGACTGGACCGAACATTGACTGGATATGCTTATGTTCAGCTACTTGGAGATCACTTGCAGCCATTCTTGGACTTCATGTACCCAAACAACGATGGGATTTTTATGGATGACAATGCGCCATGTCACCGGGCCACAACTGTTCGCGATTGGTTTGAAGAACATTCTGACAATTCCAACGAATGATCTGGCCACCTAGATCGCCCGACATGATCCCATCGAGCATTTATGGGACGTCATCGAGAGGGACATCATTTATGGGACATCATCGTGCCCAAAATCCTGCACCATTAACGCTTTCACAATTATGGACGTCTATCGAGACAGCATGGCTCAATATTCCTGCAGAAGACTTCCAACGACTTGTTGAGTCCATGCCACGTCGAGTTGCTGCACTTCGCCGGGCGAAAGGAGGGCCGACACGATATTAAGAGGTATCCCATGACTTTTGTCACTTCAGTGTATATATCTTGTTCAAATTTTCAATCGTTCATAAAATACTTTTTATTCATCCACTCAAGTTCAAACACATTTTTTTGAACTTGTAGTATAGGACACTGGATGTTAATACAGTTTTTTCATACATTAATTCAGTAATTAATTCAGTAATTAATTAATTAATTTTAGTTTTTGTTTAGATTTAAGTTGCATATATCTACCAATAGATGGCGCCAGATAAACCTAAAAAAATGAATTAAAATTATTTATAAAGGACTTTCTTAATATAGTGAAAGAAAAGTAGGAATTGACTTTAAAAAAATATTATATTACTTATTTATATTATATCCATAGTAGGAATCTAGGAAATGAAGAAACGTTCAACCATATTATTACAGTAAACACTATCCTATTTTTATTATGTCTAGCAGGAATCTTATTAAATTTACATATTTTCTACAAATTACAAATTAAAGTTTAAAGATAATTACAAAATAAATAAAAAAAATTCACAACAGTTTCATGTCTGAAGTGTAAACAGGATTAAAATTAAGTATTTTCAACTTGAAGTGCACGTTAATTAAGAAACGCTGTATAATTCTTTCATAAATTAAATATATTCTTCAAAAAATTATAATTCCTTTAAATATTAATTACACAAAATATTATTTCCACAAAATACGGTATAAAGTTTCATTAGTTGTGCTATCACATTAAATAGTTAATTTTGTTGAAGTCTAAAGCAAAATATGTTGTTTAAATCAAAGTATTTAAAATGTAAAACAAATTTTATTCAAAATTAAGTATATAAATTTAAAAAATAACTTTAAGGAAGTAAGCATAATGTTACTAGTTTCTTTTTTTGTTATGTAACAGTATGTTTCTTACTATTTAATTATGTAATAATATAAGTGTTTTACTGTTACACGCCTTACTATTCGACTAAATAATTTAATAGTATGTTTTTAATGTAGTTTCTATTAATATTAAATAAATTAATCACCAATGGAAAACAATTAATTAAAAATTAAAAGTACTGTGAGTACACAATTAGATAAAGTTATAGAATATATATTTAATACAATATATATTTATTAAAGAACTTATTAAAGAATTATAGAAAATATATTTTCTTTAAAGAATAATCATCAAACTGAAAGAAACCATTCCCTTTTTAATAATGTAATGTAATTTTCTGTCCGATTTAGTGCCAAAAGTTATCTGATATCAGCCAATTTTGGCAAAACGCCTAGTAGTATTTTGTATTTCTTTCCGCTGATTGGTATGATAATCTTCGCCATTTGAGCACGTACGCATTAAATAAATAAGAAAATGTAAGAAATATGGCAGCAAAAAAAAATTGATTAACTTTTATTGATATGCAAATAAAACACTTTTATGAAATTGTATAATTTAGTTTAATATATTGAAATTTTTTTTCATAAGTAATTGTTGTTTCATGACAAAGTAAAAAATGCTGGTAAAAAAATAATAATAATTCATGGAATCTTTTTTTTCATGAAAGAATGGAAGGAATTAATTCCAAAATTTTGTATCCAAGCAAACTTTTTCGAATAAATTAAATGATACAAATTCGATAATTAAAATTATTTTACGACTTATTTCACCAAAAAACAAATATATTCAAATTTCTATTTAAAAAATTCTGAACATATTTTTTCTAATGGCGAACACTTCAAACCATTCGTAATTATTAATCAACTTAATTATCTAGATCACTCACTATAATTAAATCCAGCATAATCTAGAACTAATCACAAGACTCTTGCTACAACATATCAATACATACATATCAATTTTGCTACAAAACAAATAAATTATATTCAAATTTTTATTTAAAAGTATTCTTGAACATATTCTTCTCTAATGACGAACACTTCAAATCATTTTTAATTATTAGTCACCTTAATTATACAGATCACTCACTATAATTAAATTCAGCATTATCTAGAACTAATCACAGGAATCTTGCTACAACATATCCAAAGAAGATTTCTGGTATTCCTTCGTTTTCTGGTTTCGCCATATTTGTGTTACATTTGGGACAGATGAATAAACCAGTAAAGAAAAAACAACCCAAATAAACCAGATACTCAGAAAAATATTGTAACTCAAATATTTCACTGCACGATATTAACCAAATATTTAACCAAGTGAGTAGGGTATCAGGTAACATTTGTTAATAAATGATTTTATTCATAAGCACTTAACAAAATAAAAGGATAGTATTCTCCATTGCTCGAGTCTCATTAAATATTCTTCTGCCATATTATGATACGATTTCTAAAATATGTACTCGATTGTTGGATAATACAGTTTGTTATTTTTTAGTTTTCTTAATTCAGTTGAACAGGTTTTCATTATGTGTATGTTATGATTTTATACATAACCACTTAAAAATTAAAAGGACGTAATCCCCTATCCACTTTTTAAAACAACAATAACCAGACTCTCGTTAAATATTCTTCTGCCATATTATGATCCGGCTGCTGAAATATATATCCAATTGTTGGATAATACAGTTCGTTATTTTTTAGTTTTCTTAATTCAGTAGAACAGGTTTTCATTATTTTTGTGTTATTTGACACAGATTTTTGAAGCATTTATTGAAATTGATATGGTAATACTTATCGTATTATTATTTGCATTATTGGATAATACAGTATGTAATTTTTTTAGTTCTTTTGATTCAGTTGAACAAGTTTACATTATTATTTTTGTGTTATTTGACTATTTAATGAACATGATTTGGTAATAATTAATGTATTATTCTTTATGCGATAAAGTATTAAAAAAATTAAAAACTAGAACATAAAAAATAAATTTAAATCTTTAAAAATTAAAATATATAACTTATTTTTGAATCGTGTGTAATTTAAACATATTTATTTATTATAATAAGAATTCGTTAATATTTTGAGTGGTTATGTAGTATTGTAGCATTTTTTCTCACAGGAAGAGTTTGGCATTTCATTCATTCACAGGAGAGAGGAATATACATTCTTTGATAACTATATAATAACAGCCCATCACTCATATTTGACAGCAGACAAGGAATGCTGTGGGTAGTTAATTCAACACAATTAGTGTTTTGTACTAATGAGAGCAACCTGTTCAACTCTGATAGCAGATATTCGGTATCATGCATAACGAGACTCATGAAATTACCGATTGTCTGTGAGACTTTCACGTGTCGAAACAATTAGAGATGAAATATGAACTAAACTATGAGTTGTTCCATAGAGATTGGTGGTCGATCATGAGCTGAGAAGTGTCTACTCCAAAGAGAAGTGAGGAAAGTTACCCCCTTCCCACTTGGCGGATTTTTTAAAGGGAGGGTTTGGAGAAGAAAGGATAGAGTTCTGCGAAAAGTCGACCAGAAGAGTCTTTCTTTTTTTCTCTGAAGGGGCTGAATAAGCCGGAGTTTCCTCTTGTTTTCAAAGTGAGCCACTTGTGATTTCATAAATTACACATTATGATAATTAAGGACTGCCGCAGACCAGGAAATTATATTCGACATAGACTCGAGAACTCTGAGGAACTCCAACCTTCGAGTGAACTGCACTTGTGATCAAATTTATATTTTTAATTTTCATTTATTTGTATAATACCCCAGAGTTCTGTATTTGTATAGATGTAGTGCTTGTAAATAAAGATTAAGTGTTCCCATGAACCTGAAAGTCACAACCTGTAATAGTGGCAATAAAGGCCGAGATGTTACAGAATTATTATGCAATACTGTGTTATATTCTCAACAAATAAAACTGCAATATAAAATAAATTATTGGACAGAAAGACAACATACCGTCTGTTAGTTTCATTTAATAGGAAACTAATTAATATAATATTCTTTATACGCTACCTTTAAACCATTTATTGAAACTTCTAAAATATTCAATTCAATTCTTAAACCATATCTAAATAATTAGCGATGCCAAATTTTAAACCATTTATTTCAATCAGTGACAGATAACCATCATAAAAAAAAAGAAAACAAAAATATTAAGTCTAGACAACGAAATAGTTTATGGCTGTTTCTTTAAAATCTATTTATTGTGAAGCACAACAAAACTTGTATAATCTTCTCCGACAATAAATAAGCCATGATTCCCCATAAATTTTCCATCAACAAGTGTGGTATTATTTTCCCCGAAATAGCCAACTTCAAGTATGTGTCTACTTTATTTAATATATTGCCACAAAATATTCCGCGATAAACTACCAAAATTCAACTCGTTTATTATCCGCATATTTCCTTCCATTCTAAGTTTGGGGAAAATGCTCGCAGCCGTTCGTTTCCATACTTTTCGCAGACTTCAAGATAAATTTTTAGATCTTTTAAACGAAAAAATAAGGATGAGAAAGATATCATTCCCTGGAGCTTTCGGTTAGATAAACTTTCCATTTTTGGAAACCAACCGGAAAAAGTTTTATACCCTCATATCTGCAGTCAAAGTATATCTCTATATCAAATATCTAGTTTACCGCTTTACTTAGTTCGCCTATAAACTTGATGCGTATCTCTTTTTGCCGTATTTTTTGCGTTAAATGTCAGTAAAGTGAAGATATGACTCGATATTATTTCCTATACTATATTTTTACTGATTAAAAGAAAATTCAATAATGATTGTTTTATCGTTCTTTTTTCGGGAATATAAATTTAATGCATGTAAAAGCAACAGTTTTTTATATACAACAGTTTTTTGTTTTGATTTGTCTTCGTAATGTTCGCCTCTGGAGAAATAATATGCTTCGTAGCATTGATATTTCCATAATTAATTCATACGGGAAATTCAAAAAATATAGTTAATTCTTTTATAAAATTTACTTATAATTTATTGACACAGATTTTTTTAACCATTTATTGAAATTGATATGGTAATACTTATTGTATTATCCTTTCTACGGTAAAATCAAAAAATTTAAAGATTAAAATATGAAAACTAAATTTAAATATTTAAACACTAAAATATATAATCTATTTTTGAATTGTGTATGATTTTAAACCTGTTTATTTATTATCATAATAATATATTAATATTATGAATGGTTATATAGTAATTGGAATCCACTTTAAACTGTAGGACCAGGTTTAATATGAGTGTAGAGCGTTGGGCGTAGGGTTGACAAACCTACCCCGTAGAAAGAAAATTTCTCTTGTCTCGAAATTTAATACTAGGCAGACGGCCCTGGCCTACCATGGGCTGTTGCGCCGCTGATGATGAAGATATATAGCAATTGAATTAATATACAATTTTATTTTAACTGTTAAATTGTATTGTTTAATTGTTGGTTTGTATTAATTAATAGATAGTATACTTATTCGATACAGTATAATATTCTTAATAAATAAACTTGAAATATAAAATAAATTAAAGGACAGTAAAAAACGCATATAATCCTAACTGATTATATATT
Source organism: Caerostris darwini (assembly GCA_021605075.1). Taxonomy (NCBI): domain Eukaryota; kingdom Metazoa; phylum Arthropoda; class Arachnida; order Araneae; family Araneidae; genus Caerostris; species Caerostris darwini. The sequence continues at coordinate 280,390 of BPLQ01011731.1, read as the reverse complement.
TGTCTTCGCATGCCTCTAAGAGAATAAATATGCTTCACGGCGGTGATCATTCCATGATTACTTCACGCAGGAAATACTAAACAATATAGTTAAATATTTTATAATTATTTATATATTATATATAAATATATAATAAATAAATATATATAAATACATATAAGTAAATATATAAGACTATTTCATACGTAACAATTTAATACAATTTTTTTTTGTAGGATTTGACGGCTACTTTTAAAACATTTATTTAAGCTTCTAAGATATTCAATTCAATTTTTGTTTTCCATCTCTAAATAATTAGCGATTACAAATTTTAAACTATTTCTTGCAGACAGTGACAAATAATCATCATACGAATACGAAATAAAAACATTAAGTCTAGACATCGAAAACAATTTATTATTGTTTCTTTAAAACGTATTTATGGTGAAGCACCACAAAACTTGTATAATCATTGCCAACTAAAAAAATAAGCCATGATTCCCCATCAATTTTCCATCAACAAGTGTGGTATTATATTCTCCATAATAGCCACTTCAAGTATGTGTCTACTTTACTTAATATATTATGGCAAAATATTCGTTTATTATCCGCATATTCTTCTATATGCGTATATTCTACTCGTTTATTATCCGCATATTTCCTTCAATTCTAAGTTTGTGAAAAATGCTCGCAGCCTTTCGTTTCCATACTTTTCGCAGACTTAAAAATAAATTTGTAGATCTTTTAAACGAAAAAGTAAGGATGCTAAAGATATAATTCCCTGAAGCTTTCGGTTAGATAAACTTTCCATTTTTGAAAAGCCAACAGAAAGAATTTTATACCCTCATATCTGCAGTCAAAATCTAGTTTACGGCTTTACTTAGTTCGCCTATAAACTTGATGCGTATCTGCTTTGTCGTATTTTTATATTTTTTGCGGTAAATGTCAGAAAAGTAAAGATGTTTTCTCAATATTATTTCCTATACCATATTTTTACTGATTTTTGATTAAAAGGAAATTCCCTAATGATTGCTTCATCATCCTTTTCTCTGCAATATATTTATTTAATGTAAAAGCAACAATCTTTTATAAATGCCAGTTCTTTGTTTTGATGTGTCTTCGTATAGCTCGTCTCTAGACAACATATATGCTTTGTAGCATTGATCTTTACATAATTAATTCACACGGGAAATACTTAAAAATTAAAAAAATTCTTTTATATAATATATTTATAATTTAATGATTTATCGTAAATAAAGATATATATATCCGATCAGGTGATTAATATATCTATATTATAATGATGAATATGTATAGCACAAAAGAGATATAAATTTGTATTGCAAACTAGCAATAAGAGATATTGATAGCTTCCATCATCATCATCATCAGTGGCGCAACAGCCCCATAGTGGGCCAAGGCCTTCTTCCTGATGGCAGATTTCTAGACAGGAGATGCTTTCCTTTTAGGGGGTAGGGTTGTCAGCACTACTGCCAACGCTCTACAGACATATTAGACAGAGATCTACAGTTCAAAGGGGATTCCTGACCTCTACAAACATCCACGGTACCGGCGAAAATCGATCCCGAAACCTGAGGCCCAAAGTGCCAGACACAAGTCACTCTACCATCAGGCCCCATTGATAGCTTTACTAGTTTTTAGTTAAATTTTGACAAAACATTCATTGTTTATAATTTATTTCTTTAGTGATAGCTTTACTGCTTTTTAATTAACTGTAGACTAAAGATTCATTGTTTTAAATTATTTCTTTAGCGATAGCCTTATTGGTTTTTAATTGAGTTTTGACTAAACCTTCATTTATTTAATTTATTTTCAAATAGATTTTGAAATAAAGTATAAGTTATGCGATTTATAAAAGACTGTTTCTACAACTTTTACGCTGAAGTTTATATAATTTTATTATTAACTATTTAGAATTGTGATTTATATACTTATAACACACTGGCATTAAGCACGCTGATTTATAAAAGAAATTTTAGAAAAATTTGTATTCACATTTTAATGTAAAGCAATTGCTAAATGGTTTAAATAAACAGAAAGAATGCACATTAATGGCATAAGAGCCATTTACACAATAAACACTCTTTTAAAATCTCACGGTAATATACCTGAAGAAGGAGAAATGTTGATTGTGACGAATGTCGTTAATTAGAGACACCTGATTGAACCACTGGAAGCTCTTCTGTCCTCCCATGATTCCCATTTGGGACGTCACAGTTTAATACTCTACTAAATTGGCAGCTTCAAAGTAGAGACATTACAGTTGGCTCGATTACAATTAGCAGCTCATTATAATAGTAATTAATTTGTATTGTGATTGATAAAAGTCTACATTATTAATTATTTAAGATTGTGATTTTTATGCAATAATTATTAACCCTTTAAAAACATTGATACATATACGGTTAATAATTATTGTTAATAATTATTATTTTCTATAAAGATATTCGCTAATTATTTAAAATTGCAAGTTACATTAAGTAAATAATTCTAATTATTATATAATTATTTCCAGCTACATCATATAATTATTCCTTATTAATTTTTGAAAGTTGCAATACATTATCAGAATATTTTCATTATTTAGGATCGAATATTTATCGTATTAAATTTGCGATCTTACATAATAAAAATATTCTTATAATGTGTTGTAACTTTCAATAATTAATAAGGAATAATTAATCATAATTCACTATTATTAAGCTTTATCAATTATTCCGATCATTATTAATCCAATCTTGATTAATCACAATTATTCGAATCATAATTAATTAACACAATGACAATTATTCCAATCATGATTTTAGTCATTAATGGAAATCATTCCAATCATGATTTTAGTTATTAATGGCAAATATTCCAATCATGATTAATTATCATTAATCTTGATAGCAAGTAGATCGTTAAAAATACGAATTGTTATTTAGATAATTATAAAGATAATAATAAAGATAATTATAATTATAAAGATAATTTCCACATTTTTAGGATGGCTTGAAATCTATTGCCATGAATCAGTTTAACTTCCGTAAAATTTAAGAAGACACTCTATTCGAAAGATTAAGTACGGATTTATCAAACGGTTTTACACGTTTCCGTTTGCTACAATACAAACAATTATAAAATTTAAAGAGTAAAATCCCCTCTTTATATATTTGCATAACTGAGTTTTCTAAAACAAACAAACTAGTCGTCTTTCTGTATTTATAAACTAGTTTACTTGTTTGTGGATTTGTATTAAAATACATATTACTTTTCCACATATATGTTTGTTTTAATAAATAATTATTTCACTTATTCGTTGTTCGAGCATTCAATTGATGTTATTTCAGTATGAAAATCATTGTTTTTTTTATACAAAGTCTGTTTAGTAACAGCAGAATGATATTTTACATTGTGTATTTTGCATGATTAAATCTTTCATCTGAATTAATCTTTTACGAATTGAAAATGCCCTTAGGGAAAATGGGAACTCTATGCCTAAAGTACCGTTAACTCTCGTTAAAACTTTAAATTCCTTCTATTTGTTGGAGAGAGATCTTTCTCAAGTCAGGATTCGAAGTCCTTAAAGAATTGCTGAAGAATTTTGAAACACAATTCCTATTAAACTTCAGAATTTTTAATGGAGTACATAAACTGTGTAGCCAAATTGTTATGTGCATATATAATTCTTGAGGAAAGGTACACAATTTATCTTTTATGTCAAAACCAGTTCGCTATTTGTAAACAATAATGGCACAGATTTATATAAAATCTTTATTATTCAAATAATATTAAGTCTTAAGAAGACGAAATATCTTCTCCTAATTGAATAAAAATAATTGTTTGAGATTTTGAGAGTAATAAAAAAAGCATACTTGCATATTTTAATATTAACTACTATAGTTCATTTTCTAAATTCTCAAAGATATATATTTCAGTAAAATATTTTAAACTATATAATATTTTTTGTAATAATATGATTTTTTAGAAAGTATTTGTGTGAGCATTATAATATTTATAGAATTAGTTATATATTTTTTTCAAAATTTTAATTTATTAATGATTCTTGGTAATCATTAAACCATTATCAAATTTCACATTTGAGAACTCCTATTTGAATATCCACATTTTTAAGACGGCTTGAAATACATTGCCATGAATCATTTTAACTTGAGTTTAATTTAAGGTACTTTATTTGAAAGATAAGTACAAAGCTCGGATTTGCCAAAGGTTTTATTCATTTCCGGTTTTCTATACAAATGATCATAAAACCTTTAACAGTAAAATCCCCTCATTTTATATTTGCATAACTGAGTTTTCCAAAACAAACAAATTAGTCGTCTTTCTCTATTTATAAACTAGTTTATTTGCTTGTGTATTTTTATTATAATACATATTATTTTACATACACATAGTTTATTTTTTTAAATAATGATTTCATTTATTCTATATTTTTAACATTCAATTTTATCTCATTTCAGTAAGAAAATTCTATTTTTTCATACAAAGTCTGTTAAGTAATACCAGAATGATATTTTCATTGTGTATTTTGCATAATTAAATCTTTCATCTGAATTAATATTTTACGAATTGAAAGTGCCCTTAGGGAAAATGGGAACTCCATACATAAAGTAATGTTAAACTCTCGTTAAAATTTTAAATTCTTTCTATTTGTTTGTATAGAGAGATGTTTCTCAAGTCGTGATTCGAAGTCCTTAAAGGACTGCTGAAGAATTTTGAAGCACAATTCCTATTAAACTTCAGAATTTTTAATGGAGCACATAAACTGTGTAGTCAAATTGTTATGTACATATGTAATTCTTGAGAAGAGGTACATAATTTATCTTTCATGTCGAAACAAATCCGCTATTTGTAGAAAATAATGGCACAGTTTTACAGAAACTCCTTGTTATTCGAATAATATTAAATTTTAGATGACGAAATCTCTTATTCTAATTGAATAAAAATAATTATTGTGGATTTTGAGAGTAACAAAAAAAAGCATACTTGTTTACTTTAATATTAACTACCATTGTTAATTTTCTAAATTCTCAAAGATATATATTTCAGTAAAATATTTTAAATTATATGATAATTTTTGTAATAATATGATTTTTTAGAATAGTATTTATCTGAACATTATAATATTTATAGATATAGTTGTATAATTTTTCAAAATTTTAATTTATTTATGATTCTTGGTAATCATTAAACCATTATCAAATCTCAAATTTGAAAACTCCTATTTAAATTTCCACATTTATAAGACGGCTTAAAATGTATTGCCATGAATCAATTTAACTCGAGTTTAATTTAAGGCCCTTTATTTGAAAGATAAGTACACAAACTCGGATTTGCCAAAGGTTTTATTCATTTCCGGTTTGCTATACAAATAATTATAAAAGTTTACGGGTAAATTCCCCTCATTATATATTTGATTAACAGAGTATTCTAAAAAAACAAGCTAGTCGTCTTTCTCTTCTTATAAACCAGTTTACTTGTTTGCGGATTTGTATTATAAAACATATTACTTCATACGAATAGTTTATTTTTTTAAATAATGATTTCATTAATTCGATGTTTGAACATTCAATTTATTACATTTCAGTAAGAAAATCATAGTTTACGTTTTCATACAAATTCTCTTTAGTAATAGCAGAAGGATATTTTACATTGTATATTGTACATGATTAAATCTTCCATCTGAGTTAATCTTTTGCAAATTGAAAAAGCCCTTAGGGAAATTGGAACTCTATACATAAAGTACTGTTAACTCTCGTTAAAACTTTAAATTCTTTCTGTTTGTTGAAGAGAGATATTTCTCAAGTCATGATTCGAAGTCCTTAAATGATCGCTGGAGGATTTTGAAAAGCAATTCTTATTAAACTTTAGGTTTTTTAATGGAGTACATAAACTGTGTAGTCAAATTGTTATGTACATATCTAATTCTTATGAAAATGTATATAATTTATCTTTCATGTCGAAACAAGTCCGCTATTTGTAGAAAATAATAGCACAGATTTACATAAAATCCTTATTATTCAAAAAATATTAAGACTTAAGATGACGAAATATATTTTCCTAATTGAATAAAAATAATCGTTGGGGATTTTAATTGTAATAAATAAAGCATACTTACTTATTTTAATATCAAATATTATAGTTCCTTTCATAAATCCTCAAAGACATATATTTCAGTAAATTATTTTACATTTTATGAATTTTTTCTCATTATATTCAAAATCATATTGTTGTTCAAATTCTATTAATAGGGAAGTTTGTTTTCACAGTCAACATTAATGATTTTCCTTAGTATTTTTTTTAATCAACTGCATTTTTTTGTCAAAAAAAAAGTAATTGAGATTTAAAATGCATTATGTTTTATCCAAAATCATACGCTAAAATGAAAGAGGAGCAATTAACCTAACAATAGCTATTGAGGTCACATGCATAAGAATTTGTTTACAAAGATTATCAGAAATTCTTTTACATAAAAATTTGAGTATAATTGATTTTTGTTTGTGAAATTAGTAGTATAATCATTCTTATTACAGAATTTATATCATTTAATTTATTCGAAAAAGTACGTTTGGAGACAAAATATTGGAATTAATTATTTTTATTCTTTGATAAAAAAAAAAAAGATTCTATGCATTTTTAATTTTTTTTTAGCTTTTACTACCATTTTCTACCTTGTCATAAAACAGCAATTACTTGTGAAAATGAGTGCATATATTGAACTAAATCACACAATTTTAATAAAATCTTTTTTATTTGAATAAAAAGTAAAAACTGTTTATAAGGAATGTTCTAAATAACTAAGGTGATTGAGAATTACAAATGTTTTGAAGTATTCGCCATTAGAAAAAACTTGAATATAATTGTTTTTTGTGTGATATTAATCATATGATAATTTTAATTACCGAATTTACATCCTTTGTTTTGTTCGAAAAAGTGTAAAAAAATTTTAGTATTAATCCTTTTCATTCTTTTCCGAAAAAAAAAATTCTATGAATTATTTATTTTTTGTTTTTGTTTTTACAATCATTTTATAATTTATCATAAAACAGCAATTGCTTATGCAAATTAACAAATATATTAAACTAAATTACATAATTTAATAAAAGTGTTTTATTTGCATATCACTAAAAGTTAATAATTTTTTTTTTTTTTTTTTTTTTTTTTTGCTGCTATATTTTCATACGTTTTCTTGTTTATTTAATGCGTACGTGCTCAAATGACGAAGCTTATCATACCAATCAGCGGAAAGTAATACAAAATACTGCTAGGCGTTTTGCCAAAATTGGTTGATATCAGATATCTTTTGGCACTAAATCGGACAGAAAATTGCATTACTTTAGTTGAAAGGGAATGGTTTCTTTCAGTTTGAAGATTAAAATACCCTTATATTTTAAATAAAATATATATTCTATAACTTTACCTAATTGTGTACTCACAGTATTTTTATATTGTTAATTAGTTGTTTTCATTGGTAGTTAATTTATTTAATATTAATAGAAACTACATTCAATAAAAATCCCATTAGCAAGATGTATAATAGTAAAAAACTTATATATTGCATAACTGAATAGTAAGAAATATATTGTAACATAAAAAAAAAGAAATTAGTAACATTATGCTTTGTTTTTTAACGTTTTTTTTAATTTTTATATACCCAATTTTGAATAAATTTTGTTCTACATTCTAAACACTTTGATTTGAACAACGTATTTCGCTTTAGACTTCATAAAAATTAACTATTTAATGTGATGTCCCAACTACTGAAATTTTACATTGTATTTTGTGGAAATAAAATTCTGTGTAATAAATATTTAAAGGAACTATAATTTTGAAAGAATGCATTTAATTTATCAAAGAATTACACAACGTTCCTTAATTAACATGCACTTCATGTTGAAATTACTTAATCATAATCCTGTTTACATTTTAGACATGAAAATATTGTGATGTTTTGTCTATTCAAAAATTAATTTAAATTAAATCAGAATAACAACACAGTTAAAGTGCATTTGTTTAGAATTATATAATTATATAATAAATGTTTTTTATTTACATTATAATTATCTTTAAGCTTTTAATTTGTAATTTGTAGAAAATTCAGATAGGGTAATTTAACAAGATTCTTGGGAGGAATAATAAAAAAAAAGAATAATGTTTACTATAATAATTTAGTTTATCGTTTATTCATTTCCTAGATGCCTACTATGGATATGAGATAAAAAATAAATTCAAAAAGAAAAAAATTCTAAGTACTAAAATTCTAGGTTAATAAGAAATATGTAACTATATATTTATGCAAATGTCTTTTTTTATTACTCTTCAAAATCCTCAACAATTGTTTTTATTCAATTATAAGAAGAGATTTCATCATTCAAAACTTAAAAGTTTTCAAATAATAAGGAATTTATGTAAAACTGTGCTATTATTTTCTACAAATAGCTGACAAGTTTCGACATGAAAGATAAATTATGTACCTTTCCTCAAAAATTACATATGTACATAACAATTTGTCAACACAGTTTGTGTACTTCATTAAAAATTCTAAAGTTTAATGAGAATTGTACTTCAGCAATCCTTTAAGGGCTTCGAATCATGACTTGAGAAATATCTCTCTTCAACAAATAGAAAGAATTTAAAGTTTTAACGAGATTTAACGATACTTTATGTATTATGTATTATCATTTCCTTAAGGGCATTTTCAATTCGTAAAAGATTAACTCAGACGAAAAATTTAATCATGCAAAATACACAATGAAAATATCATTCTGCTATTACTAAGCAGACTTTGTATAAAAACACAAACTATGATGTTCATACTGAAATGAGATACATTGAATGTTCAAACATCGAATAAATAAAGTAATTATTTCAAAAAATAAACTTTGCGTATGTAAGTAATATGTATTATCATACAAATCAACAAACAAACTAGTTTATAAATAGATAAAGACGACTAGTTTGAAAAGTTTGTTTTAGAAAATTCAGTTATGCAAATATATAATGAAAGGATTTTAACTCTTAAACTTTTATAATTATTTGTATAGCAAACGGAAAATTTAAAACCGTTTAATAAATCCGTGCTTATGCACTTGTCTTTCGAATAAAGTGTCTGCTTACTATTGTACCCAAAAAGTAAGACCGAATTTCAATTTAAAATTCCTGGGGCTTATAGAATTTCAATGTTTTTCTTTTTCAGGTTGCTGGCACTGTCCTTGACATCTGTGTGAAATGTCAAAAAAATTGACGGATTGTCATTGACCCTTTACTTTTTTATTTGACTAAGTAGGGCGGCGTTTTCTGACTGTTTTTAAAGTGAGCCCCTTGTGGTTTCGGGAATCACACAGTTGGATAGTGAAGGTCTGCGGTAGATCAATTGTTTAGATTTGTCGTAGACGCGAGAACTCTGAAAATCTCCGAACTTGAAATGAACTGCACTTGTGTATGTATTTTATGTCCTTAATTTTCTTTTTTTGTAAATAGAGTTCTGTAAATATATATATATAATATTTTTTGTAAATAGAATTCTATAGAGTAGATATTGTTTGTAAATAAATTAAAGTTTTCCCATGATCCCGAAAGTGGTCCTCTTCTTGAAGCCGCTATAGCTCTAGAATACTATAATTCTAGTATATTATTTACTATAAATCATAAAATTATAAATATATTTTCTAAAAGATTTAACTGTATTTTTAAGTACTTCCCGTGTGAATTAATTATGGAAAGATCAATTCTTAGAAGCATATTTATTCGCTAAAGATGATCTATACGAAGACAAATCAAAACAAAGAACTGACATTTATAAGAGAATGTTGCTTTTACATTAAATAAATATATTCCAGCAAAAAGAATGATAAAGTAATCATTAGGGAATTTACTTTTAATCCGCAAAAATATAGTCGGGAAATGATATGGAGATATATCTTTACTTTTCTGACATTTACTGCAAAAAAACAGACAAATCAGATATGCACCGAGTTTATAGGCGAACTAAGTAAAGCCGTAAACTAGATATTTGATATCGAGATATATTTTGACTGCAGATATAAGGGTATAAAATCGTTCTGGTGGCTTTTCAAAAATGGAAAGTTTATCTAACCGAAAGCTTCAGGGAATGATATCTTTCTCATCCTTACTTTTTTCGTTTAAAAGATCTAAAAATTTATCTTTAAATCTGCGAAAAGTATGGAATCGAAAGGCTGCGAGCATTTTTCCCAAACTTAGAATTGAAGGAAATATGGGGATAATAAACGAGTAGAACTTTGGTTGTTTATTGAGGAATATTTCGTGGTAATATATTAAATAAAGTAGACGCATACTTGAAGGGCTACTATGGGGAAAATAATACCACACTTGTTGATGGAAAATTTATGGCGAGTCATGGCTTATTTTCGTTGGCGATGATTGTGCAAGTTTTGCTGTGCTTCGCAATAAATACTTGTTAAAGAAGCGCCCATAAATTACTTTTGTGGTCTAGACTTAATATTTTTTGTTTTTTTATTTTTATGATGATTATCGGTCAGTGGCTGAGAGAAATAATTTAAAATTTGGCATCGCTAATTATTTAGAGATAGATGGCGTAAAAATTAAACTGAATATTTTTAGAAGTTTGAATAAATGGTTTAAAGATAGAGTATAAAAAAATTTTATTAATTAATGAAACTAACTTACTGTATTCTTTTTTTTGTCCAACCATTTATTTTATATTTTAGTTTTATTTATTGAGAACATAACAAAGTATTGAATAATAAAACTATATAACCATTCATAATATTAACTTATTATTATCATCATGAATAAATAGATTTAAATCACACACGATTCAAAAATAGGTTGTATATTTTGGTTTTTAAAGATTTAAAATAATTTTTCATATTTTAATTTGTAAATTTTTTGGATTTTATAGTACAAAGAATAATACAATAAGTATTGCCACATCCAGTTCAATAAATGGTTTAAAAGTATGTTTCAAATAACACAAAAATAATGTAAATGTGACTGAAAGAAGAAAAATAAAAAAATAACAAACTGCATTATCCAACAATACAAAGAATAATACAGTAAGCATTATAATATCAAATTCAATAAATGGTTCAAAAATCAGTGTCAAACAACATATTGGTTGTTAATGGCTCACTTCTTGAAGCCGCTATAGTTCTAGTATAGGCCGAGATGTTACACTATATCTTTATTTACTATAAGCCATTAACTTATAAATGTATTTTTATATATACTATAAATTTCAACATATATTAACTATATTTCTAAGTATTTCCCGCTTGAATTAATTATGGAAAGATCAATGCCATGAATCATATTTATTCTCTAGAGGCAAATTATACGAAGAAAAATTAAAACAAAGAAATGTTTATAAAATATTTTTGCTTTTACATTAAGTAAAATATATTCCAGAAAAAAGAATGATAAAGCAATCATTAGGATATTTTCTTTTAATCAGCAAAAATATGGTATAGGAAATAATATAAACTCAAATCTTTACTTTTCTGACATTTACCGCAAAAACTCCGACAAAAGAGATGCGCATCAAGTTTATAGACGAACTAAGTAAAGCGGTAAACTGAATATTTGATATCGAGATATATTTTGACTGCAGATATGAGGGCATAAAATTCTTCTGGTGGCTTTTCAAAAATGGAAAGTTTATCTAACCGAAAGCTTCAGTGAATGATATCTTTCTCATCCTCATTTTTTCGTTTAAAAGATCTTAAAATTTATCTTTAAGTCTGCGAAAAGTATGGAGACGAAAGCCTGTGAGCATTTTACCAAACTTAGAATCAAAGGAAATATGTGGATAATAAACGAGTAGTATTTTGGTAGTTCATTGCGGAATATTTTGTGGTAATATATTAAATAAAGTAGACACATACTTGAAGTTGGCTATTTCAGAGAAAATAATACCACACTTGTTGATGGAAAATTTTAGGAAAGCCATTTTTTTTTTTTTTTTTTTTTTTTTTTTTTTTTTTTTTTTTTTTTTGAGTTGATTATAGAAGTTTTGTTGTGCTTCAGAATAAATACGTTTTAAAGAAACACTCATAAATAAATTTCGTTGTCTGGACTTAATATTTTTGTTTTTATTTTTATTATGATTATCTGTCAGTGGTTGAAAAGAATAGTTTAAAATTTGGTATCGCTAATTATTTAGGGATGGAATGTAAAAATTAAATTGAATATTTTAGAATTTTAAATAAATGGTTTAAAGGTATCGTATAAAAAATATTGTAGAACTGTCACATCAGTGTTGAATTTGTGGTGAATGAGCGCGTGTTAAGTAAGCATTTGAAAACTTTCTTATAGCATGCTCATTAAATTTAAAGTAATATCTGCATAAAATATTAAAATTCGAATTGTGTACATTTAATATAATTGTTTATTCTGAAACGAATTCTGTACATTTAATATAATATATTGTTTATTCTCTCACAAATAAGATTACCGATTTATTGCAAAGCAGTATGATTAAACGAATGTTTCTAAAAAATATGATTAAATGAATGTTTCTAAAAATTTTTATTTGAATGTTTTTAAAAATACGATTAAATGAATGTTTTTTAAAAATACGATTAAATGAATGTTTTTTAAAAGTACGATTAAATTAATGTTGCTAAAAAATATGATAAAATGAATGTTTCTAAGAAATACGATTAAATGAATTTTTATAAGAAATATGATTAAAGAAATGTTTCTAATAATATTTCTTATATTATAGTAATTAAAATTATTACATAAATATAACAACGTAATAATTCAGTGCTTCCAAAATAAAAGGTTTCAGGAAAATATTAAAATACAAATTTTACAAAAAAAATTCATAAATTTATAATTTAGCCTTCTACTATAAATATATCTTTATAAATTAATTAATTTCTGGAATGATAGCAAATCAACAGAAATAACAAAATTTTCTACTTGGATTCAATTATATTTTCATTTGAATTCAAAGATACTTTAATTTCATACCCTTAGGAAACTTCAAAAATGTATAATAAATATTTAGAGGCATTATAATTTTAGAAAAATGCATTTAATTTTCAAAGAATTTTACATCGTTCCTTAATTAACATGCACTTCAAGTTGCAAGTACTTAATTATAATCCTGTTTACACTTTAGACATGGAATTATTGTGATGTTTGTCTATTCAAAAGTTAATTTAAATTAAATCAGACTAAAACAAGTTACAGTTAAAGTGTATTTTAGAGAATAATATTAGGTTGGGGAAAAAGAAATCCATTATTTTTTCGATAGATGGCTGTAGTGATCGATATCACGTAAAGTATCAATTAAACAATTTCAGATTTATGCTCGTTAGAAAGGTGGCACTTCGTACTAAAATAATTCTTTTTCTGTTTTTTGTTTGGTCCATTCAGTTGGGAGTTACAGGGTGTTAAAAATGGATGTGAACAAAGAGAAAATTCGGTACATTTTACAGTTTTTCTTTGACAAAGGCGAAAATGCAAGCCAGGCGGCTAAAATTGTGAATGGTGTTTATGGTTCCGATACTGTAACAGCCAATTATGTGCAATTTTGGTTTCGTAGATTCCGTTCAGGAATTTTTGATGTTAAAGATGCACCTCGCACAGGTAGGCCGGTCGTCGAAAATGTCGATAAAATCGGAGAAATGATCGAAGTTGACCGGCATGTTAGCAGTCGTAACATCGCCCAGGAGCTAAAAATCGACCATAAAACAGTTTTAAACCATTTACACAAAGCTGGATTCAAAAAGAAGCTCGATGTTTGGGTGCCACACCAATTAACAGAAAAAACATGATGGATCGAATTTCCATCTGCGAAGCCTTGGCCAAACGGAATGAGATAGACCCATTTCTTAAACGGATGGTGACTGGAGATGAGAAATGGATCACATACGATAACCCTGTGCGAAAACGATCGTGGTCAAAGAGCGGTGAAGCACCTCAAACGGTGGCCAAACCAGGACTAACGGCCAGGAAGGTTCTGTTATGCATTTGGTGGGACTGAAAGGGGATTATTTATTATGAGTTGCTTCCATATGGCCAAACGCTAAATTCTGATCTCTACTGTCAACAACTGGACCGTTTGAAGATAGCGATTGACCAGAAACGGCCAGAATTGGCCAACAGGAAAGGTGTCGTGTCAACGTCAGGACAACGCTAGGCCACACACATCTGCAGTGACTCGCCAGAAGCTTCGGGAGCTTGGTTGGGAAGTTTTAATGCATCCGCCATACAGTCCGGACTTGGCACCAAGCGATTATCATCTTTTTCTTGCATTGCAAAATTTCTTTAATGATAAAAAATTGGCATCTAGGGAGGATTGTGAAAATCGACTACTAGAGTTTTTTGCAAATAGAGACCAGGACTTCTATGAAAGAGGCATTATGAAGTTACCTTTAAAATGGCAACAAATCATACAACAAAACGGTGCATATTTGACCCAAATCGGACGATCCGAAGCATGTTAAATAAAGTCCTGAAGTTCATATAAAAATAATGGATTTCTTTTTCCCCAACCTAATATTAATAAATTATATGTTAAAATGCAAGTGAAACAAGGGGTATTTTTTTATTTAAGTTGCAATTACCTTTAAATTTCTAATTTGTAGTTTGTAGAAAATATGGAGCGAGTAAATTTAATAAGATTGCTGCTAGAAATAATAGAAAAAGAACAATGTTTACGGTAATAATTTGGATTATCGTTTATTCATTTCCTAAAAGCTTTCTATGGATATAGCATAAAAATTAATTCAAAAAATTCTAGGAACTAAAATTCTGAGTTAAAAAATCATTACGTTTTAATGAAATACTTTTAAAAATTATAAAGCTCTAATAGTTATAATACCATGAAGTACAAATATCAATAGTTATAGCACATTGATCATTAAAATACCTATCAGTATTGCTCTTCTTTAAATAAATGCAACATCAAAAAAAAAAAAAAAAGCTTACTAAAATTATTAAAATAGGTGCACACATTGATAAATTAACATATCAGGTATTTAATTAAATTAGTGCAATTACTTTCTTAAAAAAGTATTTATATCATGATAAATTATTTATTAAAAAAATTATTATTTAAAAAAAATTCCTTAATATATTAAATAAAATAATTGGTTCTGTACGTGGTTGGTAACTTCAACAGAAAATATCATTTTTTTTTTTTAAATTCAGGCATTGCTTGATAAATAAAGTGTTTTAAATCATTATTGGGCATTTCACTAATCTGTAATTTAAAGAATAAATATTGCTTTCTAATCCAGAACTATATTATACCCGTTCTTAAAATTTAACAATCTCTTTTTAATTTAGCAATTGAAGATAAATTTTTCTTGAATAGTTTCAACTTAATAATCAATTTTTAATGTAAATGTAAATAAAATGAATTAAAAATGTAATATATTTGATATGTTCAAACACACGTTCATAATGCATCATAGAGTAAATTTAAATCAAATAAATTACTTAAATATATTATTTAGAGATTGTAATCGTGCTTCCTCCTACACACTGGCAACAGCGACCCCTGTGGCATTCATTAGAAATTGTCAGTCGGCCTCAATACAATTACCCAAAAGGTAGTACTGCTCAACCTGCGCCACAACTAAGGAAGGTTAAGTTAATAGTCTCTCATCCCGGAGAGAAAATATATTTAATATCCTGCGTATTAATTGGCCTACAGACACTCACCCGAAGATAAAGTGCGAAGATTTTGTGCATCCTGCTCGTAGTAGAGTATCGGGATTTCGACTTTGTATAATATATCTTTAAATATTTTTTTTTGATCCAATGCAGCTTGCAAACACTTAGACAGCTTGGTCTTGGATGCCTTAAGGCAAGCGCTGCACAGACGTTACTCACTTTGCGTTACCCAGGGGGCGCGTGTAACTTGAAGATACGGACGCGGAGTAACAATGCCCCCGCAACGCTCTACGATCCTATTAGGACCGGGACCTACGGTTTAAAGTGGATTCCGTCCATCAAACATCCATGGCACCACCGGGATTCGAACCCGAAACCTGTGGTACCGAGCGCCAGAGCGCTAGCCACTCGACCATTCAGACCCTTATATCTTTAAATTTGTTAGATATTATCTAATTGTATGAGTGTAGTGTTTTTATAGCTGAGAAACGTTTAGTTTGCGGTCTCTCATCCTGAGAAGAAATATATTTAACGCAATTCTGCGCAGTAGTTGGCCAACAGAGTCTGACCCGGTCAGGAAGTATATTTTGCATATCCGGCGAATACCAGAGTATCGGGTTTTCCGCTTAGAAGTGGAGTCCTTCAACGATTAATAATTATATGATTTTAATAATTATATTTGATTTATAATTATATGACTTTAAATGTGTTAGATATTATACGTCTCTGATTATATGTGTGTGGCGTTTTTGCATAAGAAAATAAAACTGTGTGATCTCCATTCTGTACCTTGGGACCTGATGGCCAATTAGTTAGCACTCCGATGTTTGAAACTGCAGGATCCAGGTTCGAATCCTGGAGGTGGCATGGATGTTTGTTAGTGGTTCGGAATCCACGTTAAACTGTAGTCCCTGTCTAATTAGCTGAGAATGGGGCACAAAATGACCGTAGAGCGACAAACCAACTTGTGCCTCAAGTATCTCAATCCACCCATACCCAGTTAAATCTGGTTGCCTAACCTGCACACTACAAGATTATTTTAATAACAAAACCGATGAATTAAAAGGTTTCAAGGAAGTTACGTTTTATTAAAAGTACAACAGATTTAAATTTTAGGTGTTAATTTATGTTTTAAACTTAAAATGTACTCCGATCAGTATTTACGAGCTATAAAATATAACTTCATTTTTGTAATTTAAAGGAAGTTGTTCGGAAGAAAGAGAAAATATTGATCATAAATTGAATAAACTTTTATCTTTTAGAATCCTTTAAATATTTGAGAAGTCTAAGACATCTATTATTGAATTAGACGTTAGAAAAACCCAATAAAAAGAAAAAATTCACTCAACAAATTTCTTAAACTCAAGACGTATTGGGACAACAATACTACTTTTTATATTTCTCACAATACCAGAAGAAGAATGTTTCTCTACTTTTAAAGTATAAAACGAATCAACTTTGGGTAGTTTTGTTTTTCGAATTGAATGTTAGATTCAAAACGTTCTTTTTTTATCTTTCTCCGTCTGTTTGTTTGAAGTCAGAAATCACTGCAATGCCAATTCTCAAAAGAGAGAACGGTTTAGTGAAATAAAACAGATGAGAAAAAAAGGATCTTTCAAATAGTAAAACGGCAGAATCTTTTATTTCAGGATATTTATCCTTTTAAAAGAAAACTGGGTAATAGCGTTTGATATCTGTCCCCCTTTCCAATAAAAGATATTGGTACTTTCTTTTATACGCTGCTTTATTTTTTGGTAGATTATATCACAAATCGCTGACACTTAATATTCTCTGTGAGAAACTTGGTGACAATGTAAAAGATTTTATCCGTTGTGATGTATAGCAACTCTTTCAGGACATTAAAGTTTTTATGAAAAATAAAATATTTACTTTTTAGTTTTGCTGTTCTCAGTATATTTAAATTAAACATTGAAACAATAGACAAATCTTTCATATTAATTTTCATAAACTTTCATCCTAAACTTTTTCTTTCATATAATAAATTTTTTTATAAAGGACTTTATTAAAAAACATTTTTCAAATTAAGTTTCATCATCATTATTAATGGGGCACTACTGCTACTACATCCCATCACTGTGCCTAGAGTTGAATTTCCCCTATACAGTTTGGGAATTATGTGGGTAAGCAGAAGTCTGATTGAACTCTGTGACGCTCCTCGGTCATATGAGACCGGACCTACCTCTTTAAAGTGGATTCCGAACCACTACAAACATCAATGGCCCTACCGGGATTCGAATTCGACACCTGTGGTACCGCAATCCAGAGCGCTAGCAACATCATTGTTGCAACAATCCCATAGTGAGCAAAAGCCGTCTACCTGCTGACAGATTTGGAGACAGGAGATGTTTTCTTTGTAAGAAGTAGGGTTTCAGCCCTACGTTCAACTCTCTGGAGTCAAATTAGATAGTGACTTAGAATTTTAACTGTGCGTGTGTTGGTGTACTACGTTTTGATTGTTTGCATATTTAATTGCACGTGGTGTTACTGTGTGTGTCAATAAAGCTGTGCTGTTTTATCTGCTTTTCAAGAAAAAGAACAATATCGATCAGCAATCGAATAACATTTTTTCTTTTCGAATCCTTTAAGTATTTGAGAAGTCTGAGAAATTATTGAATTACACGTCAGTAGAAAAAAAACAATAAAACAATTCACTCAACAAAATTTCTTAAACTGGAGACATATTGAGCCAACAATGCTACTTCTTATATTTCTCAGAATACTAGAAGAAGAATGTTTCTCAGCCATTCTCTCTCTACTTTTAAAGTATGAAACGAATCAACTTTGGGTAGTTTTGTTTTTCGACTCTCTTTTGTAATATCGAATGCTAGATTCAAAAAGGTTCCATTTTTATCTTTCTATATCTGCGTGTTTGAAGTGAGAAATCACTGCAATGGCAATTCTCAAAAGAGAGAACGGTTTGTGCGAAATAAAAGAGATGAGAAAAAAAGGACTCTTTCAAATAGTGAAATGCCTGAATCTTTTATTTTAGGGTATTTATCCTTTTAAAAGAAAACTGGGTAATAGTGTTTGATATCTTCCCACTTTCCAATAAAAGATATTGGTGTTTTTTTTATAAGCGCTGCTTTATTATTTGGTAGTTTATGTCATAAATCGCTGACGCTTAATATTCTCTTTGAGAAACTTGGTAACAATGTAAAAGATTTCATCCGATGTGATGTACAGTAACACTGTCACGACATTAATATTCACATGAAAAATAGAATATTTGCTATTTACTTGCCAATTCTTAAATACATTAAACATTATGTAAAATCTAAAAAAAACTATCTTGATTATAAAATAAATTTAATAACTGACTATGATTAAAAACACTTTTGAATTTAACAAATAAACTTTCACCATCAACGTTGGCGCAACAGTCCCATGGGGGTCAAATCCGTCTGCCTACTGTCATGTTTCGAGACAGGAGGCTGTTTTCTTTTTAAGGTGTAGGGTTGTCAGCCCTTCTTTCAACGCTGTTCAGTCATGTTAGACAGGGACCTACCGTTTAACGTTTTTTCCGAACCCCTAACAAAGATCAATGCCACCGCCAGGATTCGAATCTGAAGCCTGTGGTACTAAAGGCCAGTCAATCGGCCACCAGTCCTTCTTACCCGGCCAGGAAGTATATTTTGTGTATCCTGTGCATAGCAGAGTATCAGGTTTTCGGCTTAGAAGAGGAATCCTTCCACGAATGTATAATTATATGTCTTTAAATGTGTGAGATATTTTTGTGTCTCTAAGTGCATTTGGGGATGTTTGTGCGTATGTAAAAAAAGACGTGAGTTCTCCAATCTGTGCCTCAAGTATCTCAACCCAATCACACACAGTTACAAACAGTTTGCCCAGTCTACACACTACAAGCTTTTTTATAACAAAATATTATTTAAATTATATATGAAGCTATGCTTTATTAAAAGTATAAGAGGTTAAATTTTAGTTACTGATTTATGTTTTAGTCTTAAAATCTACTCCGGTCAGTATTTACTAGCTATAAAACAGAATTTCAATTTTCTAGTTTCTGTTTTCAAGAAAAATAACAATATCGATCATAAATCGAATAAACTTTATTCTCTTAGAATCCTTTAAATATTTGAGATGTCTAAGACATCTATTATTGAATTACATCTCAACAGAAAAAAAAACCAATAAAAAAAACAATTCACTCAACAATATTTCTTAAACTGGAGACATATTGGGACAACAATATTAACTTCTTATATTTCACAGAACACTAGAAGAAGAATGTTTCTCATGTCTCTCTCAACTTTTAAAGTATGAAACGAATCAACTTTGGGTGGTTTTGTTTTTCGAATCTTTTTGTAATATCAAATGCTAGATTCAAAACGTTCTTTTTTTTATCTTTCTCCGTCTGGGTGTTTGAAGTCAGAAATCACTGCAATGCCAATTCTCAAAAGAGAGAACGGTTGGTGCGAAATAAAAGAAATGAGAAAAAAAGGACTCTTTAAAATAGTGAAATACCTAAATCTTTTATTTCAGGATATTTATCCTTTTAAAAAAAAACTGGGTAATAGTGCTTGATATAATTTTCCCCTTTCCAATAAAAGATATTGGTGATTTTTTTATAAGCTACTTTATTATTTGAAAGTTTATATCATAAATCGCTGACACTTAATATTCTCTTTGTGAAACTTGATGACAATTTAAAAGATTTTCTTCACTATTATGTACACTGTTCAGACATTAATGTTCACATAAAAAAAAATTAAATATTTGCTGTTTACTGGTCTGTTCTCAATAAATCAAACAATATATAAAATCGAAAAAAACTATCTTGCTTATAACATCAACTTTTATAAATGATTATAATTAATATACACTTTTGAAATTATTAAATAAACTTTCATCATCATCACTGGCACAACAGCCCAGTCGTGGATTAAGGCTGTCTGCCTACTAGCATGTTTCGAGATAGGAGTTTTCTTTTTTATGAAGTAGGGTTTTTAGCCCTACTTTCAACACTCTACAGTCATATTAGTCCAGGACCTACAACTTAACGTGTAATTCGAAACACTAAAGAACATCCGTGTCCCCGCCCAGATTCGAACCTGACGCCTGTCGTATTAAAGGCCAGAGCGCTAATCAATTGGCCATCAAGTCACCTTACACGGAGAAGAACTATATTTTGAGTATCCTGCCGTCGCAGAGTATCCAGTTTTCGGCTTAGAAGACGAGATTTATAATTATATGTCTGTAAATATTTTAGATATCGTAAGTCTCTAATTACATGTGTGTGGTGTTTGTGCATGTGTCAATAAAGTTGTGAGTTTTCCAACCTGTGCCTCAAGTATTTCAACCCATTAACATCCAATTACAATCTAGTTACCCAACTTGCACACTACAAGATATTTTTATAACAAAACTGAGGATTTAAAAGATTTATGGAAGTTATACATTATTAAATGTATAACTTAAATGTATAATGTATAAAATTTTATGTATTAATTTACGTTTTAGTCTTCTTCTCCGGTCAATATTTACTAGTTATAAAATAATATTTCAGTTTTGTAATTTAGTTGAAACAGATTTCTAGAAAAAAACAAATTGATCATAAATCGAATAAACTTTTTTCTTTTAGAAACCTTTAAATATTTGAGAAGTCTAAGACATCTATTATTGAATTACACGTCAGAAAAAAAAACCAATAAGAAAAAAAAAATTCTCTCAACAAAATTTCTTAAACTGAAGACACATTGGGACAACAATACTACTTCTTAAATTTCTCAGAACACTAGAAGAACAATGTTCCTCAGTCTTTCTCTACTTTTAAAGTATTGAAACGAATGAACTTTGGGTAGTTTTGTTTTTCGAATCTTTTGTAATATCGAATGCTACATTCAAAACGTTCCTTTTTTTATCGTTTTCTGTCTGCGTGTTTGTCAGAAATCACTGCAATGCCAATTCTCAAAAGAGAGAACGGTTAGGTGAAATAAAAGGGATGAGAAAAAAAGACTCTTTCAAATAGTAAAATGCCTGAATCTTTTATTTTAGGATATTTATCCTTTTAAAAGAAAGTTGGGTAATAGTGTTGGATATCTTTCTCCTTTTAAATAAGAGATATTGGGTCTTTTTTTTTATACACTGCTTTATTATTTGGTGGTTTATTTCGTAAATCGCTGACACTTAATATTCTCGTTGAGAAATTTAATGGCAATGTAAAAGATTTCATCCTATGTGATGTATAAGTAACACTGTCACGACATTAATGTTCACATGAAAACTAAAATATTTGCTATTTACTTGCCTATTCTCAACAAATTGAACAATATATAAAATCGAAAAAATACTATCTTAATTATAACATCAACTTTTATAAATGAATAGTAAAAACACTTTTTAAATTAACAAATAAACTTTCCTAATCATGATCATCATTGACGAAACAGCCCCACAGTGGGCCAAGGCCATTTGTTTACTGGAAGATTTCGAGACAGGAAATGTTCTTCTTTCTATTTTTAAGACTCCACAGTCATATTAGACCAGGACCTACAGTTTCACGTATATTCCGAAACCCTAACACACATCCATAGCACCTCCTGGAATTGAACCATAATTTTGTGGTAGTAAAGGCCAGAGTGCTAGTCAATTGGCCTTCTGGCCTCCTTACCAAGAGAGAAAGTATATTTTGTGTATCCTGCGCGTCGCAGAGTATCGGGTTTTCAGCTTAGAAGAGAAAGAAGAATCCTTCCACAAAGAAGAGGAATCCTTCCACAAATCTATAATTATATGTCTTTAAATAATCTAGATATTGTAAGTCTCTAATTGCATATGTGTGGTGTTTGTGCGCGTGTCAATAAAGTTGTGAGTTTTCCAACCTGTGCTTAAAGTATTTCAACCCAATTACATCCAATTACAATCTAATTACCGAACTTGCACGCTACTAGATATTTTTTATAACAAAACTGATAATTTAAAAGATTTATGGGAGGTATACTTTATTAAATGTATAAAACATTAAATTTTAGGTATTAATTTACGTTTTAGTCTTAAAACTTCTCCAGTCAGTACTTATTAGCTATAAAATAATATTTCAGTTTTGTAATTTAGTTGAAACAGATTTCTAGTAAAAAACAAATTGATCATAAATCGAATAAACTTTTATCTTTTAAAATCCTTTAAATATTTGAGAAGTTTAAGACATCTATTATTGAATTACACGTCGGCAAAAAAAAAAAACGATAAAAAAAAACAATTCACTCAACAAAACTTTTTAAACTGCAGACGTATTGACACAACAATACTACTTCTTGCATTTCTCAGAACACTAGAAGAATAATGTTTCTCATCTCTTTCTCTACTTTTAAAGTATAAAACGAGTCAACTTTGGGTGGTTTTGTTTTTCGAATCTTTTTGTAATATCAAATGCTAGATTCAAAACGTTCTTTTTTTATCTTTCTTCGTCTGGGTATTTGAAGTCAGAAATCACTGCAATGCCAATTCTCAAAAGAGAAAATGGTTTGGTGAAATAAAAGACATGAGAAAGAAAGACTCTTTCAAATAGTAAAATGCCTGAATCTTTTATTTCAGGATATTTATCCTTTTAAAAGAAAAACTGAGTAATAGTGTTTGATATCTTTCCCCTTTCCAGTAAAAGATATTGGTGCTTTTTTTATAGACTGCTTTATTATTTGGTAGTTTATATCATAAATCGCTGACACTTAATATTATATTTGAGACACTTGATGACAATTTAATAGATTTTATACAATGTGATGTATTGTAACACTGTCAGGATATTAATGTCACCATGAAAAATAAAATATTTGGTTTTTATTTTTCTGTTCCCAATACATTTAAATTAAACAATATAAAAATAAAAATAAATACCTTGCGTATAATATCTATTTTTATAAATGACTATGATTAAAAAACACTTTTGAAATTAACAGATAAACTTTAAAATGCATTATTATTACCATACTTTTCATGTATTTTTTGTTATTTCCTATTGTTTGTAACTTGTTCTGAGGATATTAATACAAGTTAGGACCGTATAGTCATGTGCTTTTGATTCATTGTTGTTCATAAATAGAAACTAAATTGTTTCTTAAAATTAAACGCGATGTTCAGCTGCCGTATTTATTAAAGTTGCAAAGGCAACTGCAACACATAGCGCAGTAATAACAAATCATCTGAAAAGCCAGTTTGTTTAAGGGTCGAAAGATTGGGGGGTGCAAGAAAACGTGCAATACCAAAGTCTAACCAAACTTGAAAGAAAGATCTATTGACCTAGAATTCAAGGTTATAGTTTGTTGTAGGAATCCTTACTATATTCAATACGGAAACTGAGTTATGTAACAAATTCAGAGTGTCTCAAAGTGCATCATGGTTTTCTGATAAAATCCATTCTCATGGTTCAATAATAATTTAAACGCACACTCAAAAACTCACATCCTGCTATTTCTTTGATTCCAATAAAAGAACTTTCTGGTTTAAGGATATGGCATTCTTGCCATACACATGTGGACATTCAATACAACTTTATCAATCTATAAAGCTGTACTTTGCTTGGGATTTTGTAATTTCCGAATGTCAGTAATATTTTCTAAAGTTAATCGTTACTGAACTTAAACAATGTAAGTAATTCAGCGGGATTCAAGGGGTATCATGTCCTCCTACTATACTCTATGCATGTCCTCCTACTATACTCTCACATTATACAACTACAACTTAAGGCGCGCATTGCCAGGAACAGCATTCTACCATTTCGTTGATTAAAATAAAAGAACTTTCTGGTCCAAGTCTGGTTCCTGTATAGACATGGGAACATTCAATGCAATTTTAATAACCGCGTCGCGAAACAATTTTTTTCAATGTGAAAATTCAATGCATGGCTCAAAGGGTTTTAATGTGCATCACGGCATCCTGACATACTCCATACACATTGTACAACTACAATTTAAGACGCACAATTCCAAAACCCACATCCTGCCATTTCTTTGATTCCAATAAAATAACTTTCTGGGCATAATTCTAGAAATACATTCGTGGCCATCTTTGCTAATCGCGTTTCGATACAAATTTTTAATGTTAAAATTCTGCTACACTTCATTCGCATTGTACAATTACAATTTAAAATGCTCACTCCAAAGAGCTACATCCTGCAATTTCTTTTCCAATAAAATGACTTTCTGTTCCAAGGATTCATTGCGACATTCTTCCATATACATATTAAAATTCGATGCAACTTTACTAATCGTATTTCGAACCAAGTTTTTTCAATTTTAAAATTTAATACGCTACCCACTAAGCCTTTTAAATACTTGAAATTCAAGAATGAAAATAAATTGAACAAGGATATAAATATAAGTTTAAAATGATTTAACAAATTATTCTAAATTTGTAAAAATCCCAAAATAAGGGTTTTAATAAAAAATAAATGATATATGGCCTAGTATAAACCTCTTGAAATATTTCTTCTATTTACTATCGAACAAAGACGTTCTTATGAAAGCAACTTCGAGAACAGTTTCAGTGACTCTGGCAGAATTTTGAATTCGCATCCATGATTCTATTTCTGTTTCAATAAATCGTTTTCTTTTCTGTTTCGCCTTCAATTTCCCATTCTGGTGGCAGCATTCAAATGCCAATCGATAAAAATAAACTGATGCCAGTTTCAAGAAACTAATACTTCTTTTTTTCTGCGTGGATGATACGTTCTGCTTTGCTCTCTGTTATCTAAATAGAAAAGTTCAAGCGAGAAAATATTTGAACAATAAACATCTAAAAGTTATCCTTATTTTTTTTCTAAGAATATTTTATTTTCTTTTTTTGATATATTGATAGGTCGGTTTAGAAAACATTTCAACGGTATTATTATATAGCTTCACAGAGAATTCATTTGTAAAAAAAAAAATTAGAGTAAACTAAGAATCACTAGGAAATTACATATTACATGGCAATTCTATAATGCAATTTACTTACTTTTTTTTAATTTTTTTTTTAAATGTAACAAATTAATTTATCACAACAGGTTAAATTTATGCTGTGGTTCCTAAAGCCATGCATTTTGATTCAGCAGATTTTTTTTACATCATCATTACCCATCATTCATCATCATTACCCCTCATATTATTAATATCTTCATTGCTCATCATTACCCATCATATTAAGATCACTAGGAAATTGTATACAGCATGGTAATTAAATTATTCTATTTACTTACTTTGTATTTTTTTTATTAAATATAACAAATTTATTTATCATAACAGGTTAAATTTATGCTGTTGCTTTCTAATGCCATGCATTTTGATTCAACATATTTTTGATGGTAGACTCATCAGTACCTATTGTTCACAGCGGAGTAGTGCTATACCAGAGGTGACCAACCCACAGCCCACGAACCGTATGCGGCCCACCTTGAACATTTTTTCGACTGTGAGATTTATCGAAATTTAAAAATATATTTATTTTATAACGGCCAAAGTAGTGAAAAATAAAGTGTATCCATATATTACAACAATACATTATATGTGTATCCATATATTTAAAATTAACTATCGAAATTAAGAGAAAAAAATTAACTTCGATTTTAAAATAATATTCTTGCGATTATATGACATATATTGCCTGTTTTATTTATAAGTTTATAGTTATGAGTTCGTAGAATAATTAAATAATATTCTTCGAATTCATGATGGAACATGAGAATCTCGAAACATCTATTATATCAGGTTCTATGTTTCCCTTTAAGTGACCTCACTGACGCAGTGACCATCCCTAGACACGCGCAGTTGTGCGTTTAGTATCATTATTATTATATTATCTATGTTTACACGTAAGAATAATTGTAAACACAATAAAATTAACTCATTATGTTTGAGTACTCGGTAAGTTATACGAGTGTTTATAGTTTCAAGATTTCCTGAAATTTTTCATTCTTTCAATGATCTCGTATTCTTAGAATATACAATTCAAAGCGTCTTAAAAAATTTTATAACATAAAAATAAAATATCGCCCTTTAATAAGCGATGGATTCTTTCTTTGAACAGTTTATCGACTTTTCATTAGATACTTCATTAATTTTGAGATTCTTGCATAGATACACTAGAATTAGAAGATTGTACTTATATTTAAATTCATGACTCCATTATCAATTCAAAATATTTTAATGTATTCTGGTAAAAGTACTTTTGCATGAAAAATATAGTTTTATTGAGATAAACTGAAGTTTTAAAAGATTAAGGGGAGAGATTAAATACTTGAAGGGAGAATAATGTGAGAAAATTAACTTTGGAAAATTTAACTGTAAAGTTAATTTGAAAACTTAAACACTACAGTTTTAAATCCCCGTAGATCTGGGACAGATAGATAGCATCATCTGTCTATTATCAGATAACAGTTAATGTTAAACTTTGGCTACCTCGATTTTAAAGATTAGTTGTATTACCCTTTAGCTATTTTTTAAATGACTAGGATGGGAATTTAATTTAAATTAAGCTCTAATTAAAGCAAGACAGGGTTTAGTAATTTAAGTCGAATTTAATAGGTAACTAGTTAGAAGTTTCTGAAAGTTTAAAAACCTATTTAAAGTTCTTTAGAAATGTATTAAATTATTTACAAGAGAAAGAGATAATATAAAAAAGTATTTTCAACTACATTAAACAGATTGATAAAACAATTTTTGTTTATTTTTTATATTTATAGAAGATGCCTGTAATTTTTTATGGGAAACCAAATTTTGATGGTTTTGTTTAAAACAATACCATTTATTTTTCTTTTAGTTTTAATACATAAATGTTTGCAGACGTATGCGTTTTGTAGCAATATAAATCAAATTTCAGAAATTTTAAAATTTATAATTAATATTTTATTTGCAATTGTAATTTTAAAAGGCTAACAAATTTGTAAACTTTATAACTGAAGAAAATGGGAAAGAAAGTTTATTATGTTTATCATAAGCATCTTCAGCAATCATTAATTTCTATGATTATATATTTATCATGCTTATATAAATTTATTATTTAGTATCTCTTCAGTATGAAGAGATATCAAAATGTATCTCTTCATACTGAATTACAGATATTTCGCCAAAAAATAATCAAATTCATTTGATTACATCTTGTAATAGGCTTATAATGAGATTCGAAAATTTCAATAAAAATACAGATATTTCCACTACGTAATAAGGACCAGTGTAGCCTGTCGAATAGAGTGTTAAAACTTCCAAACTGGGTGAAGTCTGTTTCGAAAACAGGCCAATCGATACTAAAACGAAAGTGTCTATTTCATGAA
The DNA here is from genome assembly GCA_021605075.1 of Caerostris darwini. Lineage (NCBI taxonomy): Eukaryota > Metazoa > Arthropoda > Arachnida > Araneae > Araneidae > Caerostris > Caerostris darwini. The sequence continues at coordinate 252,477 of BPLQ01011731.1, read as the reverse complement.
TTAGCAGACCTGAATTTTTCTTTGTTTAAAAAGTAAATGAATAACTTGAAAATATCTATTAGATACCACTCTTATAAATCATCATCAGTGGCGCAACAGCCCCATGATAGGCTGATAGTCTGATAGTCTGTCTGCCTAATGTCAGGTTTCTGGACAGGAGATGTTTTGTTTTTACGGGGTAAGGTTGTCAGCCTTACGCCCAACGCTCAACAGTTATAATAGACCGGGACCTTAAATTACCCTGGTTTAACGGGAATTCCAAACCACTACAAACATCCATGGCTTTCGGGACTCGAACTCGAATCCTGTGGCAATGAGTGTCAGAGCGCTAGTCACTCTGTCATCAGGCCCCACTCCTATAAATGCTCGTTCAAAATTGTGATGGCACAATGTGGATTCAATACAGTAATAAACCAACAATACTTAATCGGCGATGTATCGTTAAAGTCGCGAATAATATTCTCATCTTAAAGTACCTTAAGTAACTTAAAAGCAGCATTATTTACTAGCAGTTACAGAATAAATTACAAATTAATGAAATACACACTGGCGTATATTATTTCTATTACACGATTATTTCTAATACAGAAAAGCCTAATGTGATGACTACTGGTAACACCGTAAAGTGTACAATAACGGCAATGTAATACATGCATGTACAAGAGTACAAAATAAGTAGCTACGTATTATTCTATGACACCAGGGTCAAATTTGCCTAATATGACAAGACGACTAATATTTTCTAAAATATCTTTAATATGTAGGTGGGAAAAATTAATTAGAAGCAATTCAATAAGAATTCGCAAATCAATGATTTCCTGTATTTTTAGGATTTGCTTCAAGGTATTTTGCAAAGCAAGGTAATAAATCAGAGGTTCTACCAGATCATTCTACCTTGATTAGTACAAAGTATGCACCATCATTAATTTCAACTGTACTGTATTACCCTGTGGAAATTACTCACCTGGGAGTAAATGTATTCAAGGAATGTTTCTGCAATCAATAAAATGGCGCTTTCTCTATCGACACTGAAGAAGCTTATTTTGAAAACACAATATTTTTTTTCTCAGTGACATAAAAAAAGCTCAGGAATTTTTATGTCAAAGGAAGTGTGATAATATAATTGACAGATATGTCTTGAAAATAAAAACTAAATATTTTGCAATTAATCATATATCTATTCGTTTATGTATCGGTAGGATTTTTATCTGGTTTTATGAGTAAGTTACCTATGATTATGGCGCTAAACTAAAATGTTCTTTGACAATGACCAAAATAAATATAAATTCAATCCAAGTTAAAAATTTTAATTCATTGTTTGAATATTAGGCCATAATTTTTGTTTATTTATAATAATTATTCATAATAATATTCTAAAAATTAAAGAAGACCAATACATTATTGTTAACAGAATTAAAATTAGTTGAATTATTAAAAAAAAACTTAAAACTTTGCAATTCTATTTTAGAAATTTTAAATATTAAATCTGGTTTTACACAAGATACATTCTTTTGATTTATTTTCGAATTCACAACGTTAAAACTGTGAAATTTATGTCAGCTTATAGTAAAATGTTCATGTGCTCTCATCTAAGCCTAACTGCAACGTCCCTAGTGTAGAGTTTTCGAAGTTAGCAATTAGTAACTCCTCTTAGCCAATCCCACAGTATTCAATCACCATCACAATTACGTCACTAATGACGCCACAAAGCTAAAAATTTAAAACTAAATCTGTAAATCTTCAGACATATTAAGAGTATGCAATTAAAACCGGCACGTGGTACTTCAATGGGACACAGAAATTGTGGCCAGGAAAGTTGGTCAGACAGCTCGTAGACGGAATCGTCTAGTATAATCTGGATCAGTGATTCTACTGTGATTAGTATCGTGAGATGGTTCTTTTTTGCAGGCATACATACTTGCTGAATTTCTAGGTGAAGTTTCCAGGTTTTTCAATTCCTACTATTAGTTAACACTCTCCCTTATATGTATCTTGTTCAAATTTTCAATCGTTCATAAAATACTTTTTATTCCTCCACTCAAGTTCAAATACATTTTTTTTAACTTGTAGTGGATGACACTGGATGTTAATATAGTTTTTTCAAATATTAATAATTAAATTTAATTAATTAATTTTAGGGGTTTCTTTCGATTTAAGTTGCATGTATCTCATAATAGATGGCGCCAGATGTAAGAGGAAAATTTCAACTTTATTTGTAAAGTACTGTTCTGCTATATAGTGAAAAAAGTAGGAAATGACTTTAAAAAAAAAAAAAAACTTTTTATATTACTTGTTTTTTCTGGTAATTTGGTATCATTGTTCTGGATGGAAAATTAGCATGATGAAAATTCCATTGTATTGTACCTTGTGAATAAAAATGGCTACCTGGGAATCAGATGCGCAATTTACCCTCAGGGAATATGTGATATTATCTACGATACCGCAAATCTGTATCGTAGCTGCATATGAACAGAACATACAGGGTGATTATAATTAAAGTCCCACTTTCAAAATGCTGTAAAAAACGAACCACTCGTCACAATGAGTTCAAATTTGAACTGAAGATACTCGAAGTAGGGCGGAAACGGTACGGTATCAAAAAGAGCTTCAAAATGTATTAGTAAATGGCGCTGTAAACGGCATAATGAAAGGGAATTCAGCTGTCAGTGATATTTTGAATCGAAATTACAACGTATTTGGCATGAGTTGCACATTAAACCAACTGTAACGTTCAACGTGCTTGACTGTTTCATTTTTTGACAGAAAAAATGACTTTCAAGTCATTCCTCAGTTGTGACTCTGTTAGTGGAAAGCCTATTCACCACGGCAAAGCCATACCAAATTGGATGGGAAAAGTCGGTGGAACTTTTTTTTGATGTCATACCGTTTCCCCCATCTTCGAGTATCTTTATTTCAAATTTGAAGTAATTGTGACAAGTGGTTCTTTTTTTTACAACATTTTTAAAGTTGGACTTTAATTATAATCACCCGTTAATCATTTGTTCATTGCAGAAACGTACATCTGTTCATTACAACTGCGTATGAACAGATGTACTTACAATCTTTTCAACAAATGATGTAAGGAATTTGTTATTGCAGATTTAATATATCGTTATCAAAATTACCGAAGCATGAGCGTTCTTTATACTACTTGCAAAGGACACACAGTAGCATATTTGAATACAGGAAATTCAAATTCAACGATCTAATGGCCGAATGACTAGCTCTCTGGCACTTGGTCACTGGTTTCGGTTCGAGTCCCGGCAGTGTCATAGATGTTTGTAGTGCATCGAAATCCCCTTTAAATCGGAGATGCCGGTCTAATATGATTGTTGAATGTTGGGATGACATAACTACACGGTATCCCTACAAAGAAAACATCTCCTGTTTCGAAATCTGCCAGTAGATAGACAGCCTTGACCTAACATGGGGTAGTTGCGCCAATGAAGAGAACGAATTTAAATTAAACACTTCTTATGTTTTTGTGTAATCCTAAGTGTCCTGCAATGCGGAACGGACATCCCATTAGTAATCTACTCATGGATGGAGGGAAAGGGGCAGCTTCTGTTGTGATATGGAGCACCCGTAGGTAGAAATCTGATTTGGCTTCGTGACGCTGTTACAGTCATATAACACCGGGACTACAGCTTAAAGTGGATGTCGAACCACTACAAGCATCCATGCTACCGCCGGGACTCGAACCCAAAACCTGGAGCACCGTACGCTACAATGAGAATTACTATGTCTTTAGCTTATAGGAACTAGTATGTTATGCTGTCACATTGCTTTAATAAATAATGCATCTTTTAATCCTTCTGAATTTAAAGCATCTGTAATCTGTACTCATAAATACAATATACAAGCATGATGATTAACAATAGAAAATTAAAGCGTCTAGTGTTTGTGAATAATATACCATGCATTAAATGAATAAGATAAATTATATACTGTAACACTAAAATTACACTTTACTTGTTGTATAAAGACGAATTATATTAAAGTGTACAGACGTGTAAGTTTAAGTAATTATTATTCAAATAAAGTGCCACATAAATTATTATTTATACTATGAAAGTATTACACTTTTTGAAGGCTTGGAAAAAAAATGTAACAAAAATTGTTCGCAATGAATATTCCAACGAAAAATTCTTTCAAAAGAAATTTGTAAATCCCTATTATTTTGCTTCTTGCATACTAAATAGTTTTATATCTATCCTTAATTATCTAATTTCTTTTTTGCGGTTCATATTTTTGAGAAAGGTTTTAATATTAATAGTTTATTAGCTAATTTTTTCTTGTGATGCATTAATCAATAAATAACAGAAAAAAAAATTAATTATAAGATATTAATTCTACTAGAGAAATTATATGAAAGGAACGCATGAATTCTAAAGCTATCAAAAAATATTAATTTTAACTGTCTAATAAAACTAAATATAATATAATAACTATAATGTAATATAAATAATAATTGTCTAAAAAATATTAATTTTAACTGTCTGTTTAACTTTTTCTACATAACTTGTAGCATAAACAGTAAGGTGTCAACAAAGCAAATTCTTTATTCTTTATGACTTAAATTGCAGTCTGTATATATTTTGCAGAACAAAAAAAAAAAAAATTCTAACTTTTAGTTAAAAAAATAACTAATTAAGATTAAAATAATAATAAGATTTTTAATAATTAAATTTAAAATAACTAATTAAGATTAAAATAATAATAAGATTTTTAATAAGATTTTTAATAATTAAATTTAAAATAACTAATTAAAATTAATTAAATAATAATAAGATTTTTAATAATTAAATTTAAAATAACTAATTAAGATTAAAATAATAATAAGATTTTTAATAATTAAATTTAAAATAACTAATTAAGATTAAAATAATAATAAGATTTTTAATAATTAAATTTAAAATAACTAATTAAGATTAAAATAATAATAAGATTTTTAATAATTAAATTTAAAATAACTAATTAAGATTAAAATAATAATAAGATTTTTAATAATTAAATTTAAAATAACTAATTAAGATTAAAATAATAATAAGATTTTTAATAATTAAATTTAAAATAACTAATTAAGATTAAAATAATAATAAGATTTTTAATAATTAAATTTAAAATAACTAATTAAGATTAAAATAATAATAAGATTTTTAATAATTAAATTTAAAATAACTAATTAAGATTAAAATAATAATAAGATTTTTAATAATTAAATTTAAAATAACTAATTTTAAATTTAATATTAATAATTAAATAAAAAAAATTCCAATTTTTTTAATCAGTATTTTATTTTCAAATTTTCATATTATTTGCTTACTATTAAATGAAAATAATGTACAATAAATTACAAAATTTTCTTATAAACAAACTTACTGGTATTATTTGCTTACTATTAGATGAAAATAATGTACAACAAATATAAAACAAACTTTTCTTAAAAAAAAATTTACTTATAGTATTTGCTTACTATTAGATGAAAATATGCACATTTCTTATAAACAAACTTACTAGTATTATTTGCTTTAAACATTAGATAAAAAAAATGTACAATAATTATACAACAAATTTTATTATAAAGATTTCTGAGTCGTTTAAACTCTGGAAGTTTGTACGGTTTGTCGGTAAATTTTCTTGTCACAAGCAATATTTACTTAAAACTTTCGGTTGAAATCTAGAATACTGTACCTCTGAGGAAGTCGCCAATCTTGCAACCTGGAATATTTCGCCATTTTCTTTAGGGTTGCAATACTGTAGAGGAATTCATAACTTATTTTCCTGAACAGTATAATGACTATTTATTTCTACTTTGATAATTTTTTGCAGAATTTTTCAGTTATAGTAAATAAAGAACATAAACATATATTCTTCTAAATATTTATTCCGATAAATTATTGATTATTCTGAGATTGTTCGTATAACTTATCTTTACAGTATATGATACAGAAAATAAAAAAATTTTATGATGTTGCCACTCATGAAAATACGAAACAAACAAGAAAAACGATTTTTTAAGTTATTAATAACTTATATTTGATTATCAAATAATTATTTTCTTTTTATTGCTGTTGAAATAATTTAGGTTTTATAACAACCGTTATTTGGATTGGTGCGAAAAAATGTAATTATTATAGAAGAAAATGGCCGCTGGAGCGTATTACAATTATCTGTGGTTTTTTGATGTTGTTCTTTTTGTTTTCTTCATTCATTTGATAAGAATAGGTACGGTATTCCAGCAAAGAATATACCAAAATAAATAAAATGTAAGATAATATGATAATAAATTTTTGTAAGATAATAGTTGTCAATGATAAAAATTTGGCGATAAAGCACTTTTTGGCATAAAAACACTTCGCACAAAATTCATTTAGAGAAAACGTTTGGCGATAAAGCATTTCGAGGATTAAAATTTTGGCAGGATAGTGAAAATATTTGGTGTTAAAGCGATAAACTTTGGCTTAAAAGCATTTTCAGGGATAAACTATGACGCAATAGCGATTTGGCTACTGTTGACGGCATATGAATTTTGGCGAAATAGAGTTTTACGATAGCACCAAACTTCGGCAGCCATTTGGTTTTTTTACTTGGCGATTTGACATACCAGTGAAGGATTTTGGAGTAATATAATTTTTTCGGCGATAACTACCTGGTCCATTCATTACAATGCTTACTTGGCAACCTGGCGATGTATTTGCCATAAAGGGTACAGGATTCTAGATTTTTATCAAACTTTCATACATAGAATTAAAAAAAAATTGTCTTTTCTAGAAAATGTGAGACTTTTTATAATATATTATATAATAACTAATTAATATACTATATATATATATATATATACCTAACTTTTAATATAACAATTTTGAGTCAGTCAAACTGTGAATGAATGTACAATTTGTCGGGAAATTTTCTTGTCACAAAGAAAATTTATTTAAACGTTTCATTCATAGAATTAAAAACAATGTTTTTCCTGGCTTTCCTTATTAAAATTATTTTGATTTACAAGCATTATCATGGATTTTACGTGGAGATGCTAACTATAAAATGAATAGAAAAGGGTTAAAAGTGACTAAAATATGAGAATTTCTAGTAAGCACCCTGTATAAAATCCGTAATCTTATTCGCTATCGAAAGCTTACGTCGTAAAACAAAGAGCTTAAAATAACAATCTAGTCCTAAACACATGGTTCAAGAACACGGCCCTAGGAAAAATGCACTTTTAGTGCCACGAAAATGTTGAACAATAGCACGAAAATGCCATTTTCCTTCGAGTCACAACATAAAAGAAGATAAAAAAGAAGACCCATTGTTCGAAGAAGCAACATTCTTTTCGTAACATTTGGGGTTTTAACCCCAGACATAAAAGATCCGCAAAGATGCTTTGAAACCGAAAAAGAACGACTGTGATTTTTATGACATCCACTTGGCTGCTGTCCCAATATCTACAGCGAACAACTAAAACATTCTTCCTAACTGTCACAAGATCAACAGCAAACAAGTGAAATATTCTTCCAGCGCTCAATAAAAAAGCAGTTGTCAACTGGAAATGCGTCCAAAACTCTAAAATGATTACAACAGAAATATTGTACTTAACATAACATTGTCAAAATAAAATTTTAATGCATTTATGTAATGATAATAGCCCAAATAATATAGTAATATTAGCCTGTTATATCTGTAAGAAGCCACTTTCATCTTTTGATAATAAATTTCATTCTCGTGCTTTTCTTTTTAGTTTCTTTCACAAGCATTTCTTTATAATTTCTTTTACGAGACTTTTTTTTACATATTTTAACATATTTTTTAACATTTTAAACATTTAACTTTTTAACATTTTTTTAATATTTTTTTACATATTTTAAAATTGCGTTCATGAGCTAATAATTGCATAATTAAATCATATGAAAATAAAATTGTTCTAAAAGTTTGTTTGGTTAAAGAAAAGACAATTTTATTTGAAAATGAAAATTAGATTTTTCAAAAAAATTGTTTGGAATTATATATATATATATATATTTTTAGTTACGCTTTAGTTTCATAAAATTCAAATTGAGTTAAAAAAATAATTTAAGAATCATGTTCACTCATATCAAAATAAAATTATTAAGCATTATTACCCATAATTTTATGGGCAATAATTAAATAATGCAAAATTATTCTAAAAGGTCGTCTGGTGAGAGTAAAGATAATTTTATTTCAAAATGAAAATTAGATTTTTCAAAAAAGTCGAATGGAATTCTAGTTTTTTTCGTTCTTATTTTTTAGTTACGACTTTTATTTCAACTTAATGAAAATAGTGTACAATAAATATATAACAAACTTTTCTTATAAACAAAAATCAATTAAACATCAAAAGTCAAATTAACTTAAAAATCGTTTGGAATTCTATATTTTTTTTCTAGTTTTTAGTTACGACTTATTTTTTAAGGCTTTTGTTAGGACTTAATGAAAATAATGTGCAATAAATATATAACAAACTTTTCTTATAAACAAAAATCAACTTAACAAAAAAATAAAATTAACTTAAGAATCGTTTGGAATTCTATAGTTTTTTTCTTATTTTTTAGTTACGACTTACTTTTTAAGACTTTTATTACAACTTAATGAAAATAATGCACGATAGACATATAACAATCATTTCTTTTAGACAAACATACTGGTATTAGCTTTACATTACATGAAAATAATGTACGATAAATATATAACAAACTTTTCTTATAAAGATTTCTGAGTCAGTCAAACTCTAGATGTACGGTTTATCGGGAAATTTTTTTTGTGACAAGAAAGCTGAGTTTTTATTCATAGAATTAAAAAAATGTATTTTCTAGTAAAAATTTGCTGAAATTGTTTTGATTTACAAACATTATCATTATTTTACGTGGGGATGCTAAAGTAGAAAATGAATAGAAACGGGTTAAAACTGACTAAAATATGAAAGAATTTAGTAAGCACCCTGTATAAAATCCGTAATCTTATTTGCTATCGAAAGCTTACGTCGTAAAACAAAGAACTTGAAATAACATTCGAGTCCTAAATGGATGTTTCAAGAATACGGTAGTAGAAAAAATACACTTTTAGTGCCACGAAAATGTTGAACAATAACACGAAAAGGCCGTTTTCCTTCGAGCCACAACATAAAAGAAAAGAAAAGAAAAAAAAGAAGACCCTTTGTTCGAAGAAGCGACATTGTATTCGTAACATTCGGGCTTTTAACCCCAGACATAAAAGAACCGCAAAGATGTTTTGAAACCGAAAAAGAACGACTGTGATTTTTATGACATCCGCTTGGCTACTGTCCCAATATCTACAGCGAGCAACTAAAACGTTCTTCATGCAAACAAGTGAAATGTTCTTCAAAAGATCGATAAAAAAGGAGTTGTCAACTGGAAAAAGTGTCCATCAGAAAAATTGTATTTTATGTAATATTCTCAAAAGAAAAATAATTAATGCATTTATGTAATGATAATAGCACAAATAATATAGTATTATTAGCACTGTAAGAAGTCACTTTCATCTTTTGCTAATAAATTTATTTCTGGATTTTCTTTCACGAGACTTTTTTACATATTTAACATATTTTTTAACTTTTTAAAAAAAAAAAAAATTTTTACATATTTTAAAATTTCGTACACGAGCTAATAATTACATAATTAAATTATATAAAATTGATTTTAAATATCTCCTGTCGGAAGAAAAGATAATTTTATTTTAACATGAAAATTAGGTTTTTCAAAAAAAATCGTTTAGAGTTCTATAGTTTTTTTTTTTTTTTTTTTTTTTTTTAGTTAAGACTTGTTTTCATAAAATTCAAGTTACGTAAAAAAAAATTAATAATCATGTTCACTCATTACAAAGTAAAATTATGAAGCATTAATACCCATAATTTTATGGGTAATAATTAAATAATGTAAAATTATTCTATATGATCTGGATCAAACTCTAGATGTACTAGAACTCTAGAACGACTGTGAATATTATGACATCCACTTGGCTGTTGTCCCAATATCTACAGCGAGCAACTAAAACGTTCTGACTGTTGTCACAATATCTACAGCATACAAGTGAAACATTCTTCCAGCGCTCGATAAAAAAGCAGTTCTCAACTGGAAAATGTGTCAAAAATTCTAAAATTATTACATCAGAAATATTGTACTTAACACAATATTCTTAAAACAAAAATAATTAATGCATTTATGTAATGATAATAGCACAAATAATATAATATTATTAACACTGTTATATCTGTAATAACCAAATCATCTTTTGCTTATAAATTTCTTTCTCGGGCTTTTCTTTTTAAATTTTTTCACGAGACTTTTCTTACATATTTTAACATATTTTCAACATTTTACCATTTAACTTTTTAACATTTTTCAGTTTCTTCTATTAGCTCACACTCTCCCTATATATATCTTGTTCAAATTTTCAATCGTTCATAAAATACTTTTTATTCATCCACTCAAGTTCAAATACATTTTTTTTTAACTTGTAGTGGAGGACACTGGATGTTAATACAGTTTTTTTCAAATATTAATTCAGTAATTAAATTTAATTAATTAATTTTAGTTTTGTTTAGATTTAAGTTGCATATAAACGTAAAAAAATTAATGAAAATTATTTATAAAGGTCTTTCTGCAATATAGTGAAAAAAAAGTAGGAATTGACTTTAATTTTTTTTTTTTATATTACTTGTTTAGTTACGTATATTTTTTTATTGTATTTATATATTTTTTATCATATTTTATTATAAATTTTGTTATTATATTATATGTTTTTTATTATATTTTATTATATATTTTTTATTATAATATATGTTTTTTATTATATTTTATTATATATTTTTATTATATTTTATTATATATTTTTATTATATTTTATTATATATTTATTATTAGATTTTTTTTGTTACGTATATTTTTTATTTATTTTTTTTATTGTAAAATATAGAACTAAAATGTAATTGGTAGATTGTAACTGGTAAAGATTCAAGTGTTTGTTTATAAAAATCATTTATCATCCTTCCCATAATATAATAAACTTTATTGGAGATTTACATTTTTCTAAATAAGTATTTTAGTATTTCCTATTTACAGTTATTCTTAATATTGTGCATAATAATTTATAAGATAATCATCTATTGTGCTCTAATAAGTGAATGGTTAAAAGAAGAAGTATTTGAAAAACCCGTTATTAAAAATTAAAAATTGTTATAATATGATAAAAAAAATTTAAATAAAATTCAAAAATTAGGCCATCGAAATTTTTTAATATTTTTAAAATAAAATAAACTGTGATTATACGGTGATATTATTTTTTTTCAGCAGCCAAGGAGATTTACAGCACACACAACAATTAATGTTGGCCTTACAGGTTAACAAAAAGGAGAAAGTTCTAAAAAAAAGAAATCTAAATTAATTTTTATTTAAATAAATAAATATTAATGCACTTCTTATTAATTACTTTAAATTAAAAATTCCATAAAATTCTAGTTGCGTTAAAGAAATAATTTAAGAATCATGTTCACTCATAATAAAATAAAATTAATACGCTATAACGTCCCAAATTCTAAGGGTAATAATGTTGTTTGTTGTTGTTGTTTCTTATCCCAAATGGCTGGCCAAGCCCACGAGCCCATATGGACTCATGATTCAAGGGGAAGGAAGCAGCTTCTGTTGTGATGGAGCACCCGTAGGTAGAAGCCTGACTTTTGCTCCGTGACGCTCTTACTGTCATAGAAGACCGGGACCTACGGCTTAAAGTGGATTCCGAACCACTACAAACATCCATGGCACCGCCGGGATTCGAACCCGAAACCTGTGGCACCGAGCGCCAGAGCGCTAGACACTCGGCCATTCAGATCCCAAATTTGCCAACGGCACGCGGTGTTCCCAGGTGGTCACCCACCCAAGTACTGACCGCGCCCAATGATGCTTAACTTCGGTGATCTAACGAGAACCGGTATATTCAGCATGGTACGGCCGTTGGCCAGGGTAATAATTAAATAATAAAAGATTATTCTAAAAGATCATCTGGTCAAAGAAAAGATAATTTTATTTCAAACTGAAAATTATATATTTTTAAGAAAATCGTTCGGAATTCTATAGTATTTTTTTATTCTTTAATGACGACTTGGTTTCATAAAACTCAAGTTCACTTAAGAAAATAACTTAAGAATCATGTTCACTCATAATAAAATAAAATTATTAAGCACTAATACCCATAATTTTATGGGTAATATTTAAATAAAGTAAAATTGTTCTATAGCTCGTCTGGTGAAAGCAGAGACAATTTTATTAAAAGAAAAATCGTTTCGAATTCTGCAGTTTTTTTTTCTTAAAGTTACAACTGGGTTTCATAAAATTCAAGTCTGGTGAGAACAAAGACAATTTTATTTCAAAATAAAAGTTGCGTTACAGAAATAATTTAAGAATCATGTTCACTTATAATAAAGTGAAACTATTAAGCATTAATGCCCATAATTTTATGGGTAATAATTAAATAATGAAAAATTGTTATAAAAGATCGTCTGGTGAGGACAAAGACAATTTTATTTCAAAATAAAAGTTGCGTTACTGAATAATATGCGTTAAGAATCATCTTCACTTATAATAAAGTGAAACTATTAAGCATTAATGCCCATAATTTTATGGGTAATAATTAAATAATGAAAAATTGTTATAAAAGATCGTCTGGTGAGGACAAAGACAATTTTATTTCAAAATAAAAGTTGCGTTACTGAATAATATGCGTTAAGAATCATCTTCACTTATAATAAAGTGAAACTATTAAGCATTAATGCCCATAATTTTATGGGTAATAATTAAATAATGAAAAATTGTTATAAAAGATCGTCTGGGGAGAACAAAGACAATTTTATTTCAAACTGAAAATGAGATTTTAAAGAAGTCGTTCGGAATTTTATAGTTTTCTTTCTTATTTTTTACGAATTTTATTACAATTTAATGAAAATAGTGTACAATAAATATATAACACACTTTTCTTATAAACAAAAATCAATTAAACATCAAAACTTAAAAATCGCTTAGAAGTATATAGTTGTTTTTTTTTTCTCTTATTTTTAAATTCGACTTATTTTTTACGACTTAGTGAAAATAATGTACAATAAATATATAACAAACTCTTCTTATAAACAAACTTACTAGTATTATTCGCTTAATATTAGATGAAAATAATGTACGATAAATATATAACAAACTTCCCTTATAAGCAAACACTGGCATTATTTGTTTAATATTATATGAAAATAAAGTACTACAAATATATAACAAACATTTCTTGTTAAAAATATCTTTGCTAGTAAAAATTAATTAAAATTATTTTGATTTACAAACATTAGCGTGGATTTTACGTAAAGATGCAAAGTAAAAAATTAATAGAAAAGGGTTTTAAGTGACTAACACGTGAGAGCTTTTAGTAAGCACCCTGTATAAAATCCGTAATCTTATTTGCTATCGAAAGCTTACGTCGTAAAACAAAGTGCTTGGAATAACATTCAAGTTCCAAAATGGATGTTTCAAGAACACGGCCCTAGGAAAAGTACACTTTTTGCGCCACGAACATGTTGAACAATAACACGAAAAGGCCGTTTTCCTTCCAGTCGCAACATAAAAGAAAAGAAAAGAAAGAAATAAAGGCCCATTGTTCGCAGTAGCAACATTGTTTTCGTAACATTTGGGCTTTTAACCCCAGACATAAAAGAACCTCAAAGATGCTTTGAAATCGAAAAAGAACTGCTGTGATTTTTATGACATGCACTTGGCTGCTGTCCCAATATCTACAGCGAACAACTAAAACGTTCTTCCTAACTGTCACACGATCAACAGTAGAGAAATGAAACGTTCTTCCAGCGCTCGATAAAAAAAGCAGTTGTCAACTGGAAACTCTAAAATCTCTCCAAAACTCTAAAATTATTACATTATAATATAACATTCCCAAAACAAAATTTTAATGCATTTAAATAATGATAATAGCACAAATAATGTAATATTATTAGCACTGTTATAGTCCAAGTTATATAAAAGAAGCCATTTTCGTCTTTTGCTAATAAATTTCTTCCTCTAGCTTTTCTTTTTAGTTTCTTTCATGAGACTTTTTTTACATATTTGAACATATTTTTTCAACATTGTAACATTTTTAACATCTAACTTTTAAACATTTTTAAAAAAGATTTTACAAATTTTAAAATTTCGTTCACGAGATAATAATTACATAATTAAATCATACAAAATTGATTTTAAAGATCTCCTGGTGAATGAAAAGATAATTTTATTTCTCTTCTTCTATTTTATTTCTTCTTCTTCTATAGTTTTTTTTTTTTTTTTCAGTTACGACTTGTTTTCATAAAATTCAAGTTGCATAAAAAAAAAACAATTTAATAATCATGTTCACTCATTATAAATAAAATTATGAAGCATTAATACTCATAATTTTATTGGTAAAATTAAATCATGTAAAATTATTCTGATGATCTAGATTAAAATATAAAGATCTATAAAGATCTCTAGATGTACTAGAACTCTAGAACTACCGTGATTTTCATGACATCCACTTGGCTACTGTCCCAATATCTGCAGCGAATAACTACAACGTTCTTCCTGTTGTCACAATAACAACAGCAAACAAGTAAAACGTTCTTCCAGCACTCAATAAAAAAGCAGTTGTCAACTGAAAATGTGTCCAAAATTCTAAATTTATTACGTCAGAAATATTGTGCTTAATATATATTATTATGTTAATATAATATTCTCAAAATCAAAAAAAATTAAATTATGAACATTGATTTAAGGAACAGGATTCGTAGCAGGATAGTTTTTAAAATATTATATTATTTTTTGATTACGGTTTGGTTTCATAAAATTCTAGGTGCGTTAAAGAAATAATTTAAGAAAAATGTTCACTGATAATGAAAGTAAATTATTAAGCTCTAATACCAAAAATTTGATGGGTTATAATTAAAAAATTTTAAATTGTTCTAAAAAATTGGCTGCAAATAGCAAAAACAATTTTATTTTTAAATGAAAAGGAAATTTTTTACGAAAAGAAAATCGTTTTAAATTCTAAAGATTTTTATTTTATTTTTTAAATACGACTTAGTTTCATAAAATTCAAGTTACGTTAAAGAAATAATTTAAGCCTCATGTTCACTCGTAATAAAATGAAATTAGTAAACATCAATACCCATAATTTTATGGGTAATAATTAAATAATATGAAATTATTCTAAAGATCATCTGCTGAAAGAAAAGACAATTTTATTCCAAAGTGAAAATGAATTTTTTCAAGAAATGAAAATCGTTTGCAATTCTATAGTTTTTTTTTTTTAATTTTTTTAGTTACGACTTGATTTCATAAAATTCAAGCTGCATTAAAGAAATAATTTAAGCATCATGTTCACACGTAATAAAATGAAATTATTAAACATCAATACCCATAATTTTATGGGTAATAATTAAATAATATGAAATTATTCTAAAGATCATCTGCTGAAAGAAAAGACAATTTTATTCCAAAGTGAAAATGAATTTTTTCAAGAAATGAAAATCGTTTGCAATTCTATAGTTTTTTTTTTAATTTTTTTAGTTACGACTTGATTTCATAAAATTCAAGCTGCATTAAAGAAATAATTTAAGCATCATGTTCACACGTAATAAAATGAAATTATTAAACATCAATACCCATAATTTTATGGGTAATAATTAAATAATATGAAATTATTTTAAAGATCACCTGCTGAAAGAAACTATAATTTTATTCCAAAGTGAAAATGAATTTTTTCAAGAAATGAAAATCGTTTGGAATTCTATAGTTTTTTTTATAATTTTTTTAGTTACGAATTGATTTCATAAAATTCAAGCTGCATTAAAGAAATAATTTAAGCCTCATGTTCACTCGTAATAAAATGAAATTATTAAACATCAATACCCATAATTTTATGGGTAATAATTAAATAATATGAAATTATTTTAAAGATCATCTGGTGAAAAAAACTATAATTTTATTCCAAAGTGAAAATGAATTTTTTCAAGAAATGAAAATCGTTTGGAATTCTATAGTTTTTTTTTTAATTTTTTTTAGTTACGAATTGATTTCATAAAATTCAAGCTGCATTAAAGAAATAATTTAAGCCTCATGTTCACTCGTAATAAAATGAAATTATTAAACATCAATACCCATAATTTTATGGATAATAATTAAATAATATGAAATTATTCTAAAGATCATCTGCTGAAAGAAAAGACAATTTTATTCCAAAGTGAAAATGAATTTTTTCAAGAAATGAAAATCGTTTGGAATTCTATAGTTTTTTTTTTAATTTTTTTAGTTACGACTCGATTTCATAAAATTCAAGCTGCATTAAAGAAATAATTTAAGCATCATGTTCACTCATAATAAAATAAAAATTTTAAGGATTATGAAATTTCAATTTTTTTTTTTTTTTTTTGTAAAATATCAAATTAAAGCAAAATTGATAGTTGTGAAACGAAGTATTTTCTAAAGTTTTAAAAGTTTGCTTATAAAAAATAATTAATCATCCTTCTGAGATAAATATAACAAACTTCTTTAGTGATTTACATTGTTTTAAATTAGTATATTAGTATTAATAAATTCATATTAGTATATTAGAATACAAAATTAGTATTCATAAATAGTTTTTCATAATTATTTTATTTACTAGTATTCATAATTAGTTTTTCATAATTACTATACTTATTAGTATTCAAAATTATTTATCCATATATAGTATGTTCATTAATATTCAAAATCAGTATTCATAAATTAGTATTCCTTTCTAAATTTGTAAATTAGTATTTCATATTTATAGTTGTTCGTAATATTATGCATAATATTTTACGAGTTCATCATCTACTGCGCTTTAAAAAATGGACAAGTTAAAGGTAGAAATATTTGACGCAAAGCATATTAAGCATATTATAAAACGCATTATTAAACATTACAAGTTGTTATAATATGATAAAAAATATTTAGGCAACTGGAGACTTTAAAAAACTTCAATAAAATTTGAAAATTAGGCCACAAAAATTTCTTAAATTTCTAATAATTAAACCTGCTTGCCATTTGACTTTGATATTTTTTTAGCGCCCAAGGAGAATTGCAAAAACACAGAACAATTAATGCTGACCCTGCATGTTTAAAACGGGAAAAAAATTCAAAATTCAAAAAATTCTTATTAATTGCTTTAAATTCAAAATTCCATAAAATTCTAGTTGCGTTCAAGAAATTATTTAAGATTCATGTTCACTCATAATAAAGTAAAATTATTACGTTATAATGCCCAAAATTTTAAGAGTAATAATTAAATAATGAAAAATTATTCTAAAAGATCATCTGGTGAAAGAAACGAAAATTTTATTCCAAGCTGAAAATTAGATTTTTTTAAGAAATTCGTTTGGAATTCTATAGTATTTTTTTATTCTTTAATGACGACTTAGTTTCATAAAACTGAGGTTCACTTAAGGAAATAACTAAAGAATCATGTTCACTCATAATAAAATAAAATTATTAAGCACTAATACCCATAATTTTACGGGTAATATTTAAATAAAGTAAAATTGTTCTATAGATCGTCTGGTGAAAGCAAAGACAATTTTATTAAAGGAAATCGTCTGGTGAAAGCAAAGACAATTTTATTAAAGGAAATCGTCTGGTGAAAGCAAAGACAATTTTATTAAATGAAATCGTCTGGTGAAAGCAAAGACAATTTTATTAAATGAAATCGTCTGGTGAAAGCAAAGACAATTTTATTAAATGAAATCGTCTGGTGAAAGCAAAGACAATTTTATTAAATGAAATCGTCTGGTGAAAGCAAAGACAATTTTATTAAATGAAAAAGTCGTTTCGAATTCTACAGTTTTTTTTTTTTAAAGTTAGAACTTGGTCTCATAAAATTCAAGTCTGGTGAGAACAAAGACAATTTTATTTCAAAATAAAAATTAGATTTTTCAAAAAAAAAAAAAAACATTTGGAATTCCATAGGGGTTTTTTTTTTTTTTTTTTTTTTTTTTTTTTTTTTTTTTTTTTTTTTTTTTTTTGCTATTGTTGTTTTATTTTTTTAGTTACGACTTGGTTTCATAAAATTCCAGTTCGCTTAAAGTTTAAATATTTTTTTATTTAAATAAATACTAATACACTTATTAATTATTTTAACATTATAATTAGTTAAAATAATTGTGAATAGTATATTTTTTTAAGTTAACCATTATTTTTTAGAAAAGATAATGCTTCGGTTCTGTTAATTCGTATTCTAGTATTAAGTATTTAGTTTTTAATGAATCAAACGATGTATAATTAAAAAATGAAATTTGTTTTAAAAAAAAAAAAATTTAAATAAAAATAAAAGAATAGTTTTTTAAATTAAATAAAATTGTTTTTTTAAAAATAATAGTGTTTATTTTACTAAGTAAATTTACTACAGTTGTTGCTTTTGAACGGTTTCAATAATTTAAAATTCTAAATATTATTGCTTTATAGATTACTTTTCGGGTACTTGAAAATCAATATAATCTTGCTAATTAATCAATATTATATATTAAATTATTTTGTCCTTGACCTTGGTGAATCTAATTAATTAATTAATCCATAAAAATGCACCATAATTTATACTGAATATTATAAACCAGCATTTTTTTTCCTTAATCTTGAAGTAATTAATTATGTTAATATAAGAATCTTTTATGAGAATATTTCAGTATATTAATTATAATATGAGCTGCATTTTTTATTGAGATTTTATTGTACTTCTACTTGGCTGAGTAGTTGTAATTAAATAAAATTAAGGAAAATAGTTAATATTTTAGCTAATTTTTAAAATATACAGGAATGTTATACTAGTGTGCTAATAATATATGTAATGACATACTTGCTTTTTTATCAAAAAAATTTTTTATTAGCTAAAAATAACATCTCATCAATTTCTAATAAGAATTTTTTTTACTGATAATTTCCATAAATTTAATAAAAGAGAAAATTTAAGCTACAAAATGTCGACTTTCTTATAAATCTCAATAAAATAGGTACAAAGTGGAACTTTTCGAATCCATACCATGCAAATATTATGTTTTGTTTTATTTCTTTTTGAAATTTATCTCTTTATCTGATTTGTACACTTTAAAACAGACTAAATAGACTTTTACGTGGACTACATAGACTGAGACTAGACTAATATTTAAAGAGGTTAGACAAAAGCATCTATGTAAATTTCTTTAAACATTTCAGTATTGCTTAAGTTGTTTAAAGAACTTTTTCGGCACACTAATCAATGAAAAATCAACAAAGTGAATACGGCACCTGTTAACAAATCTCAGCTGTAACAATTGAAAATGTTAATTAGGAGGTTGGATTCTAACGAGTTGCATAGAATAAATGTTTTACTAATCGCAATGACAAAAACGAATATGTATACAATGAGGAAAAATACGTAAATAGTGCATTCATTGCTTTTTGGAAGGCAATTTTTAGTCATGAGATTCAACCTGTTATGGGTTTGGAATGAATAAGTTCTTTAATTTGAAATTCCAATTAAGGTAATATTATAAATTATGTGTAATTATATAACAAAGTGTATATTAAATTTTAAAAAAATATGATGACTCGTGGCTTAGTAGTAACGCGCGCTGCTGGGGAGCATTAGGGCTGAAGTTTTCGCTGGTGGCTTTGTTATAGAAACTGTTTCAAAAAATGAGTAGACTCAATTTCATTTGTGATGTTCAGCATCTTATGACGTGAGTCGGACTATCTGGTGGAAATTTTCTAGGTTTTCAACCATACGATACGCAAAAGAACGGTAGTTCCCCCTAAACGTCCACCCAGAAGGCATTGCCTTCCTTCTTCAACGTCACGGAGAAGTCAGACTTCTACACGGTAAGTAAGATACGGTAAGTCAGACTTCTGCCTACGGGTAATCCATCACAGCAGAAGCTGCCCCCTTTAAAGGATGAGTAGAGTAGTCTACTCAGGAATCTCCATCCATGAGCAGACTACTCATAGGATGTCCATGCCGAGTCAAAATAACATCAATATATGCCACAATGTTTAAAGACATTTTTTTATCAAATGTATTCATCAAAAAATTAATTGTAGATATTTATTGAATTTAATTCAACGTATTATATATTTTATAAAAATGATCATAAACTTGACTCTGTGCTCAGTGGCTGCGAGCGCCACTGGTGAGCATTAGAGCTGATGTTCAAACCGCTGGTGACTTTGTTGTAGGCACTGTTTCAAAAAACGACGTGACTCGATGGCTTTGTGATGTTTAGCATCTTGCCTCATGAATCGGACTACCTAAGGAGGAGTTTTCCGAGCTTTCCCCCATACGATACACAAATGCCGGGTAGTTTCCCCTACAAGTCCTCTATACAGTCCTCCTTTAGTAATTCGGAGCTAAGTCAGACTTCTACATACAATTGCCCCATCATAACAGGAGCTTCCCATTTCCCTCCATCCATGAGTAGACTAATCATGGGGTGTCCGTCCCGCGCTGCCGGACACTGAGGATTAGACGCAATAACATAAAATAGTTTATTAAAGAATAGTAATCCGTAGAAGTCGTTATTATATAACATAAATTAGTTATTTAATAACGGCTTTTTTCATGTTTAATAATAACGACTTAATAATGAAAGCTTTTTATATATTTAATAATATAATAATAATATTTTTATGTCTAATAATAACAGCTTAATAATAACGACTTTTTTTATGTTTAATAATAACGGCGTAGTAATAAGGGCTGTTTTTATGCTAACAACAACACAACAACATTTTTTATATTCTCTATTTTACAATGCTTAGAAACATTTTTTTTTTATCAAATGTATTCATTCAAAAACTCTAACTGCAGAAATTTGTATTGAAATTATTTAAAAGTAATATATATATTACATAAAAATGATTATAAAATTATATCATTTCTTTCAAAATTACTTTGTTACATCAAAAACTTTTTACATTTCATGTATTACATGGTTTAGAGACTTTTCTTACCAACTGTATCCTTCCAAAATAATAATAGAAATTTAAATAAATGTGTTGTCCCATTTTAATATATTTTTAAATGAAGTCAAACATTATCGCAGTATTTATTTTTGTTATCTAGATGGTCTAGCAAACATTTATCTTACAGTGCATAAAAAAGTACATTATTTTGAGGCTATAAAACTAAAAGTACATTTTGACTAGCATCACTACTTTATTCACGTATAAACTTTCAATAAACTAAATGGTGTGTTCGGGCATCATTTATTTACATTAACCTTAGAATGATAGCCAATTTCCGCTGTCGACTTCTCTATTGAATTATTTCCCTGGCTTCGGCGAAAACTAAGTGGTCTGGCGAAAAATAAAAAATGTATTTTCTCATATCGTTGGAAAATATGAGAAAGGGTTACAGGAAATAATCGTTTTAAAATAAGAAATTCAAAAAGTTTTACGACCTTTAACAAATTTTTTTTACTTATATTTTTTTTAAAATTACATTACTTATATTTATATATAATAATAATGACGTTTATCTTGTCAAATAATAAGGGCTTTTTTTATGTTTAATAACACCGACGTTTTTTATGTCAAATATTAGCGACTTAATAATAACGGCTTATTTTGTGTTTAATAATAACGACGTTTTTTAAGTCAAATAATAATGGCTTTCTTTTATATTTAATAATAACACCTTTTTTGTGTTTAATAATAACGACGTTTTTTATGTCAAATAATACCGACTTTTTTTATTTAATAATAGCGGCTTTTTTATGTCTAATAACAACGACGTTTTTTAGGCCAAATAATAACGTCTTAATACAAACGACGTTTTTTAGGCCAAATAATAACGTCTTAATACAAACGACGTTTTTTAGGCCAAATAATAACGTCTTAATATAAACGACTTTTTTTTATATTTAATAATAACGTCTTTTTTTATGTTAACAACAAAACAACAACAATTTTTTACATTCTCTATGTCACAATGTTTAGAGACATTTTTAAACAAATATATTCATTTAAAAAAAGGACAGAAATTTGAATTGAATTTACTTAAACATATTTATATTTTACATAAAAATGATTATTATATAATTTCATTGCTTTTAAAAATTATTTTGTTACATCAAAAACTGTTTACATTTCGTGTATTACATGGTTTAGAGACTTTTCTTTCCAACTGTATCCTTCCAAAATAATAATAGAAATTTAAATAAATGTGTTGTCCCATTTTAATATATTTTTAAATGAAGTCAAACATTATCGCAGTATTTATTTTTGCTATCAAATATAGACTATCAAACATTTATCTTACAGTGCATAAAAAGGTACATTATTTCGAGGCTATAAAACTGAAAGTACATTTTGACTAACAGCATTACACTATTCACGTATAAACTTTCGATAAACTAAATGGTGTGTTCGGGCATCATTTATTTACATTAACCCTAGAATGATAGCCAATTTCCGCTGGCGACTTCTATATTGAATTATTTCCCCTGACTGTGCCAAAGACAAAGTGGTCTGGCGAAAATAAAAAATCTATTTTCTCGTATTAATGTAAGATATGGGAAAGAGTTACGGGGAATAATCATTTTAAAATAAGAAATTCAGAAAAGTTTTCAGACCTTTAACAAAAATATTTTTAGTGATATGTATTAGAAAATTAATTTGTAAACATTAGCTTATTACTCATAAAAACATTTTTGTGTTGTTTTCGAGAGAAGGGAAGGGGGTTCCCGTGTCCTTGATCACTTTCAAATTTGTTTTTTCAATTCCTTCTATTAGCTCACACTCTCCCTATATATATCTTGTTCAAATTTTCAATCGTTCATAAAATACTTCTTATTTATCCACTCAAGTTCAAATACATTTTTTTTCAACTTGTAGTGGATGACATTTGAAGTTAATACAGTTTTTTTCAAATATTAATTCATTCATTAACTTTACTGAATTAATTTTAGTTTTTTCTTAGATTTAAGTTGCATGTATCTACCAATAGATGGCGCCAGATGTAAGAGAAAAATTTCAACTTTATTCATAAAGGAATTTCTGCAATATAGTGAAAAAAAAGTAGGAATTGACTTTAAAAAAAATATATTACTTATTTTAATTACTTTCCCGAAGCTTTATTTAAACTTCTTTCATAATCTAATAATTATATATAATCGCTTATGCATATATGCAGGTTACACAAAAAAATTTAGAATTCAATGTTAGAACAAGTCGCATAGCAGCAATCTAAAAAAAATTAAAACTATAGAATTCCAAATGATTTTATTTTCTTGAAAAAATCTCATTTTCACATTGAAATGAAAGTGCCTATTTTGTAATTAGACGACCTTTTAGAATAATTTTACATTATTTAATTACATAATTATATAGTAATTAACTAGTGAAAGAAATTTAAATAAATTATTTCGTCGTTAGACGGACTACATTGTTGGAGTTCACAAGATTTTCTCCTAACCGTACTCAAATGCGGGGTAGTTCCCTCTAAAAGTTCTTCCGGATGGCACTGCCGTCTTTATGCAGCGATTCGGGGCCAAGTCAGACTTCTACCTACGAGTGCTCCATCACAACAGAAGTTGTCCCCTTTCTCTCCATTCATAAGTAGATTACTCATGATATGTCCGTTCCACACTACCAAACACTGAGAATCAGTCACAACAACAATTACTTATATTCTCTATGTCACAATTTTACAGACATTGTTTAATCAAATGTTTTCATTCAAAAAGCTAACTGCAGAAATGTGTATTAAATATATTTTATTTGTATAATTGGGCATCATGGGGTTAAGCATCATTGGGCGCGGTCAGTACTTGGGTGGGTGACCACCTGGGAACACTGCGTGTCGTTGGCAAATTTGGGACCTGAATGGCCGAGTGTCTAGCGCTCTGGCGCTCGGTGCCACAGGTTTCGGGTTCGAATCCCGGCGGTACCATGGATGTTTGTAGTGGTTCGGAATCCACTTTAAGCCGTAGGTCCCGGTCTTCTATGACTGTAAGAGCGTCACGGAGCAAAAGTCAGGCTTCTACCTACGGGTGCTCCACCACAACAGAAGCTGCTTCCTTCCCCTTCAATCATGAGTCCATATGGGCTTGTGGGCTTGGCCAGCCAAGTGGGATAAGAAACAACAACAACAACATAATTGTATTAAAATTATTTTAACAACTATATTGCTACGTTAAAACTTTTTCATTCCATGTATTACTTTGTTTAGAGAGTTTTCTTACCAACTGTATCTTTCCAAAATAATAGTATAAGTTTAAATAAATACGTTGCCCCATTTTAATACATTTTTAAATGAAGTCAAACATTATCGTAATATTTATTTTTGCTGTCTACTATGCTCGAGTAAACATTTATCTTACAGTGCATAAAAAGTACATTATTTCATGGCTTTAAAACTAAAAATGCATTTTAACTAACAGCACTACGTTATCCATGTATAAACTTTCAATAAACTAAATGGTGTATTTGGGCACCATTTATTTACATTAACCCTAGAATGATAGCCAATTTCAGCTGGCGACTTCTTTATTGAATTATTTCCCTGACTGCGCCAATAACAAAGTGGTCTGGCGAGAATAAAAAAAATTACTTCATCATATCGATGTAAGATATCAGAAAGATTTACAGGGAATAATCATTTTAAAATAAGAAATTCCGAAAAGTTTTACGATATTTAACAAAAAAATTTTCTTACTTATATTTATTAAAAAAATAATTAGTAAACGGTAACTTATTACTTATATAATTATTTTGTGTTGTTTTGGAGACGAGGGGAAGGAATTCTCCTGTCCTTGATCATTTTCAATATTTTGTTTTTTTTAATTTCTTTTAGGAGCTTTTTCATACATAATATTTATTTAAACTTCTTTCATAAGCTAATAATTATATATATAAAATCGCTTATGCCAATATGCAGGTTACACAAAATATTTACAATTCAATGCAATAACAAATCGCATATTATCATCATCATTGGCGCAATAGCCAATTGTGCTCCAAGGCCGTCTACCTACTGGTATATTTCGAGACGAGAGATGTTTTTCTTTTTACGGGGTAGGGTTGTCAGCTCTGCTCCCAACTCTCAACAGTCATATGAGACCGGGCCTACGGCTTAAAGTGGATTCCGAACCACTACACCGGGCTACACCGTGGCAACACCGGGTCTCGAACCCGAAACCTGTGGTACCTAGCGATAGAGCGCTAGCCACTCGGCCATTCAGGCCCCAGTCGCAAAACAGCGATTAAAAATTTAAAACTATAGGATTCTAAACGATTATATTTTCTTGAAGAATTTCATTTTCACATAATAAAATTGTCTTTTTGTCACCAGACGATATTTTAGAACAATTTTACATTATTTAATTACATAATTACATATTTATATTATTTCATTAGGGTCTGAATGGCCGAGTGGCTAGCGCTCTGGCGCTCGGTACCACAGGTTTCGGGTTCGAGTCCCGGCGGTGCCATGGATGTTGTAGTGGTTCGGAATCCACTTTAAACTGTAGGTGCCGGTCGAATATGATCGTAGAGCATTGCGGGGGCATTGTTATTCCGCGTCCGTGGCTTATCTTCAAGTTACACGCGCCCCCTGGGTCATGCAAAGTGAGTAACGTTTGCGCAGAGCTTGCCTTAAGGCATCCTAGACCAAGTGCCTCAATGTTTGCCATCTGCATTAGAAGAAAAAATATATATATATTATTTCATTAACTAATTATTAGCTTGAGAAAGAAATTTAAATAAATATTATGCATAAATAGTCGGGAAAGAAATTTAAATGAACCAATAAGAATAGCTCGTGAAAGAAATTTAAAAATATATAATTAGCTGTGCCGATATATACCCAAAAAATTTAGAATTTAATGACAGAACAAAACGCACAACAGCAACTTTAAAAAATAAAAGAACTACAGAATTCCAAACGATTTTTCTTTTTTTTTTAAATCTCATTTTCACTTTGAAATAATTTTGTCTTTGCTTTCACCACTCAATGTTTTATAGCAATTTTAAACTATTTAATTGTATAATTAGTAAAAATTACACTATTGTGAAAGAAATTTAAAAAAATATTATGTATAAATAACTCATGAAAGAAATTTAAATAACTATTAAGAATAGCTCTTGAAAAAAATTAAAAAATAAATAATGAAAAACGTAGAACATTGTCAAAGAAACGAAAAACACGTTTTCCAAAACAATAACAATAATTTTATTAGTAATAATTAAATATTGTAAAACTGTTCTGAAATATCGTCTGGTGAAAGCAAAGACAATTTTATTTCAAAGTGAAATTGAGATTTTTCAAAAAAAGAAAATCGTTTGGAATTCTACAGTTTTTTTTTTTTTTTTTTTTAAGCTTGATGTTATGCGTTTTGTTCATTTTTGTTCTTACATTAAATTCTAAATTTTATAGTAAACCTCTATATTGGCCCAGCTAATTATTTTTCCTTATTTTTTTTTTTTTTCCTAACTTAAATAAACTTATTTTATTATTTTGAATACAAGAAATACTAAAAGGTCAGTGATTTTGTAGATTTATATCTGCTCATTTAACGATTACAGCTTAAAATACTTATTATACAGCTTAAAAACTCACTATTAGAGAGTTTTTACATACCGTATTTTGGACGTCCGCTATTTGTTTCTCCCTAGCTCGCATGCTCATAGGAAATTGCGCATGCGTAACTGTAATAATGTTTCCTATGAGCATGCGCGCTAGAGAGAAAAAACGCGTATGCAAAAACTCTCTAATAACTGAAAAACTATTCACAGAATATTTCAAATAATTTTATTTGTCTCTCTAGAATAATAGAGAGTCCGCTAGCTTTTACTCGCTAGTGCGCATGCTCATAGGAAACATTTTAACAGATACGCATGCGCAATTTCCTATGAGCATGCGCACTAGGGTGAAAAAGCTAACGGACGTCCAAAATACGGTATGCAAAAACTCTCTAATATGTAGCAAACGTAACTTAAGTGAAGAAACGCAACTAAATATTAGAGAGTTTTTGCATACCGTACGTTAGTTACCGTAGGACGTCCGTTAGCTTTTTCTCCCTAGCGCGCATGCTCATAGGAAATTATGTTTCCTATGAGCATGCGCGCTAGGGTGAAAAAGCTAACGGACGTCCAAAATACGGTATGCAAAAACTCTAATATGTAGCAAACGCAACTAAATATTAGAGAGTTTTTGCATACCGTACGTTAGTTACCGTAGGACGTCCGTTAGTTTTCCTAGCGCGCATGCTCATAAAATTATGTTTCCTATGAGCATGCGCGCTAGGGGTGAAAAATATCCAAAAATAGCAAACGTAACTTAAGTGAAGAAACGCAACTAAATATTAGAGAGTTTTGCATACCTTACGTTGTTTAGGACGTCCGTTAGCTTTTTCTCTCTAGCGCATGCTCATAGGAAATTATGTTTCCTATGAGCATGCGCGCTAGGGTGAAAAAGCTAACGGACGTCCAAAATACGGTATGCAAAAACTCTCTAATATGTAGCAAACGTAACTTAAGTGAAGAAACGCAACTAAATATTAGAGAGTTTTTGCATACCTTACGTTAGTTACCGTAGGACGTCCGTTAGCTTTTTCTCTCTAGCGCGCATGCTCATAGGAAATTATGTTTCCTATGAGCATGCGCGCTAGGGTGAAAAAGCTAACGGACGTCCAAAATACGGTATGCAAAAACTCTCTATTATGTAAAAGTAATATTTGATTTATTTCTCAGAAAATAAATTAGATTAAAGAGATAGCTTTTTCTTAGCTAATATTAATACCAAGGGCATGATGGCCTAGTCACTAGCGCTTTGGCATTTGAAGTGCAGTTTTTGGGTTCGAGTCCCAGTTGTTGCATGAATGCTTGTAGTGTTTCGGAATCCGGTAGATCCCAATCTAATATGACTGTACAGCGTTGGGCGTCGTGGCTGACAAACCTACCCCGTAATAAGATAGCATCTCCTCCATCGAAATCTGCCAGTAGGCAAACGGCTTTCGCCCTGTACGGGGCTATTACACCAATGAAGAAGATATTAATGCCAATAAAAAGAAAAATAATTAATCTTAAAAATGCATGCCTAGATTTTGAAATTCAATTGACAATTTTTTTTTTAAGTACAACTAGAACAACTGGTTTAAATATTACGTTCGAGAAATTGGTAACGCTTTCTAAAAATGATTGTTCGATGCTATTGTTAGAGGATTTATTTCAGGAAAATTCCCTCCAAATAAATCAAGCTTTAAATAATACATCGGAATCTAATCAAACTTTTAAAATTGAAGGATCTTATTTAACATTTTCAAAACATCAAATATGCAATGGTTTCTTAATTTCTTGTATTCCAAGATAAATTGGCAATTTCGAAGAAAAAGACAAAAATAATAGAGAATTCACATACTTTATTAACAATTTCAAAAGTTTAGCTTAATAGAATAAGAATACTTATTCAGTAAACAGACTATTTTAATCAAGTATCCGTACATAATTTATTCATATATTCATTTCAAATGCTTAAGCCTTGTTTTGCTTTGTTCTGAAGTATAAATTCGCTAATACAAGGATTCAATATTTATTACATTTGAATAAATATCTAAAATTAAAGTTAAGAAGACAATTTGCTTTGTTTTCGTCAGATAGATTTACGATTTTCTATTAAATGAAACTTAATATTGCAACAAATTTTGCTAAATTACTGGCTTTTCATATAGACAGAAATAAAAAGGATAATTTCTTATCAAAATAGAACTGCTTTCTTGTAAATAGAATAGAAAGCACAAAGTTCCAAATGAAAATTTAATATTTCTAAAAAGACAAGAGAATTCGAATGCATAGTTTCAATAAATTTTAATTAATGTCAAAAATACGTTATAAATGACTAAAGCTGTAATGAAATGCTTCAAAAAAAAAAATCTTAACATTGTCCATTACTCATATAGATCTTTCTTGCTTCTTTTCAAATAAAAACCATTTGCAATTTTTTCTTTAAGCTCTTTTTACCAAGTAAACGAGGTTTTTCCAAATAACCATAACGTGAAAAAAAAATGGCATCGAAATTCTAAAGATAAATTTTATGAGCCATTAACTAATAATAGAGAGTTTTTGCATACCGTATTTTGGACGTCCGTTAGCTTTTTCTCCCTAGTGCGCATACTCATAGGAAATTGAGCATGCGTATCTGTAATAATGTTTCCTATGAGCATGCGCACTAGGGAGAAAAAGCTAACGGACGTCCAAAATACGGTATGCAAAAACTCTCTAATGTCTTTTGCGATGACTAAGTTGGAAAGCTGAAAGTGAATTAGCCATTTTTCTTTGTACCATTCATTTTTCAAGAAAAAAAATGCATACATAAAGGCTATTAGAACCAAAGACAAAAGCAAAATATAAAGCATGAAAAATTAGATATCTATTTAGGGTATTTTCTTTTGGCTCTAATTTTATTACTTAATTTAAATTCTTTAATTTATTTACTATTTAAAAAGTATCTTAATATCTCTAACCAAACAGTAATTTTTTTATATAGAAAGAAATAAACGGTAAAACATTAATAGCGAATACATTATTTATGTCTAAGCTTGAGCATTATTGGGTATTTACCCTACCAGAGTAAAATGTAAAAAACCCTTTTTCAGGAATTATCTTTTACTCCTTGCTTTTAAGTGAGAAATACTGGCATATTATTTATTTACTGTAGTTTAATCGGAATGTAATCAAACATTTAAAAATGCATTATTTTATTTAACATTTCAACATTTATCATTTATCATTTTACATTTTACAACAACATTTAAAATTTTATTTAACATTTCAAACTGTTGGAATTTTTTTAATATGCATTTAGATACATTGTTAGTGGACTTTGATGTACAAATATTAGAATTATTTAATAGCAAATAAATTAGCTTAAAGAAATACATTTGTTTCTTTGCTGATATAAATTCCACTAAAAAGAAAAAAATTTAACCTTCAAAATATAGGCCTCCAATTTGAAATTCCGTTGCCGACTTTTTTTTTAATTTTATTTTTAAAAGCCCAACTAGAACAATTTATTTAAATATTATGTTCGATAAATTGGCAACATGTTCTAAAAATCATTGTTTGATGCTAACTGTTAGAGGATTTATTTCAGGAAAATTCCATGCAAATAAATCAACTTTCAAATAACTACTACGGAATCTAATCAAACCTTTAAAATTGTACGATTTTATTCAACCTTTTCAAAACATCAGACATACAATGTTTTCTTAATTTCTTGTATTCCAAGATAGGTCGGTTATTTCGAAGATAAAAACAAAAATAATAAAGAACTCATACTTGATTTACAATTTGAAAAGTTTATTTTAATAGAATAAGAATACCTATTCAGTGAACAGACTGTTTTAATCAAGTATCCGCGCATAGTTTATTCATATATTCATTTCAAATGGTTAAGCCTTGTTTTGCTTTGTTCTAAAGTATAAATTCAATAATACGTGGATTCAATATTTATTACATTTGAATAAATTCTTAATATTAAAGTTAAGAAGACAATTCCCATTGTTTTCGTCAAATAGATTTATATTTCCCCATTAAATGAAGTTTAATATTGATACAAATATTCTTAAATTACTAACGTTTCATATAGAACAATGTTAAACAAATAATATCTAATCAAAATAGAATTGCATCTTTAGCTTATGTTCCAAATGAAAGCTTCATAATTCAAAAAAAAAATAATAGAACTATTTCTCTTGAATTTTACTGCATTGAGATATATTATCTTAAAAGATAATATTTATCTCTGTTAAATTAAAGGGAGTTTGTTTTAAAGTTCTAAGAAAAATTTATAGAAAAATATTAATTAACAGATAACTTGTTACTGTTGATTAAATTATACAGTAAGGCAACAGCGTATTTCCAGCTTAAAAACTTCAAAGTACAAAGAAAGTTAGTCAGCCATTAGTATTTATTAAACCAAATATTATTTTGACTGCAATAACTACTTGAACATCAAAATAATTAATTTTCTCAAAAAAGGTAAAAGTAGGATATAAAAAAAAGATAATATTTATCTTGGGTAAATTAAAGAGTCTTTTTTTATATATTTCCAAGGAAAAAAACTATAGAAAAATATTTATTTACCCCAAATCTTGATATAAATTTGTAATCTTATCTTTTTAATGGAAGTAATCTAAAAACGTTATCCTTAAAAACTAATGTATTTAATTTATTGCATTGAACTGAATAACTTAACTTTAATTTACTCTATTAATTTACTATATTCAGATATATTATCAGAGGAGATAATATTCATCTTGAGTAAATTCAAAAACTTTTTTTTATATTTCTCAGAAACATTTATAGAAAAATATTTATTTAAATCTCGATAGAAATTTGCAGCGTTATTTGTTTAAAGAAAGAAAGCTAAATGTATTTAATTTACAGTATTGAACAACTTAACTTTAATTTACTGTTATTGCTTACTGTATTAAATTATATAATCTCTAAAGATAATATTTACCTCAAGTAAATAAAAGTGGTTTTTTTTCACTTATATTTCTAACAAAAATTTATAGAAAAATATTTATTTTATCGAAATTTGCAATCTTTCCTTTTTAATGGAAGAATGAATATTTTAAAGGGTTATTCTTAATATCTAAAGTACTTAATTAACTGTATTGAAAAACCGCACAAGTTAACATTAATATACTGTATTGAGATATACTATCTCTAAAGATAGTATTTATCTTTATTAGATTAAAGAGGATTTTTTTTATATTTATAAGAAAAAATTATAGAAAAAATATTTATCTTAAATACTAACAGACTTTATTTATTTTTTAATCGAAGAAAGCTAAATAAGTTATTTTAAAAAACTAATCCATTTAATTTACTGTATTGAACAATTGAACAATTGAACAACTTTGCTTTAATTTACTGTATTGATATATATTATGTCTTTATCTGGGGTAAATTAAAAAAGGGTGTTTTTTATACTTCTAAAAAAATTATAAAAAATATATTTATTTCTTTTAAATATTAAAAATATTTGTAATTTTATATTTTTAATGAAAGAAAGCTAAATAAGTTATTCATATATTTGTATTTAATTTACTGTATTGAACAACTTAAAGTTTAATGCAATTGTTTTTCTGTATTGAACGTATAACACTTTTAACTACGTATTTATTTTCCAATAGTGTATCAAACTATAGCAATCCTATATGTTAAACTTTAATAAAGTTTGTACTCCTTTCTTAAGAAAATATCCTTAGATGTGAATAAGAAGTTCTTTATTAAAGGGCAATTTGTATATATTAAAATAGAGTTGTTATTTGCGTGTAATTACCTAGGTTATTCATAATATTTCTAGTTATATTTATTTGTAACAATATCGAAATAATATTTATTTTTATAGGACATTTAATGGTATTTTGCAATGAGGCATATATTTAGATATTTTTTCCTTATATATAAAGATATTTCTTTTTTTCCTTAAGAAATATTTCAACCTCCCTTTTTCGTAAAAGATATAAATATCGATAGATAAACTTTTTTCTTCCACATATAAATATTTTTTTCTTTGACAAAAAATATTGCAATTTCTTTTCTAAAAACATATTTCAAAAAAACACTTTTACCTAACTGAAGCAGTGAATATAAAAAAAAAAAACCAAAAGAAACTCGGATAAAATGCATGTAGAATTTCAGACAAATTATGGCGAAGTTTCTTGCCCTAAAGAAGCAATTTGGATTGAATTACCAAATAAATACCAGCGTTTATGTATAAATATCTCAAATGCACTTGGATATATATATTTATTGAAAATGTTAATACACTTCCTAAAATTTATCAAATGACCTTGAAGAAGTTTACAATTCAATTATAATCTTTTCTTTTTTTTAACTTTAACTTCTATCGTAGTTAAAAATTGTGAAAGCTTGCAGGAAATAAATTAATATTAATAGAAAATCAACACTTTTGTATTTTTCTTAATGTAAATTATTTTGGAGAAACATATTTTTTGACTACGAAATCAAGCACGTTGTTCAATTATTTTATTGCTTTATTACTTAAATCTAAAATTTATTTTGCTTGACTTAGCTTTATTTTTTCCTGTTCATATATTTAGAACAATTTTGAATAATTGAAAAACTCTTTACATTTTCATTCTAAAGTGACAGCTGTTTATGCCAAAGTCAACTTCACTTAGATGCGCGATCACGAATTTCACTTTTTTTATCTTTCGTATACTTTAAGAAAATCCTATTGACATAAGGAATAACAAATTTCGCAGGACAGGCAATTATTTAGGTACATAATGTTTTATCGATAACCAAGTGCAGGCGTGTTTGCATATATTTTTCTTTCTGGTATAAAATTCTTCCTGTAAAAAATTGTAAAAGATTCCTGCATAGCATCTTGAATATATATATCATATCATTTGTCACATGCTTTATATTTCTCATTAAATCACTTTTAGAATGTTTTATTTCCATAAATTTTATTTTTTTAGTTAAATAATATCTAATACAGTAATTTAATTTTTCTATAGTATATAATATTATACCTATTTTATAAGAAAATAAAGTTAACTTTTTAAACCTTATTCCTGCATTTTATATTACAAATGAAGAATTGCTTTTAATTTTAGTGCTTTAAATTTATTAAGCTCGTTAATCGTGGAATACTGATTCCATTATTTGATATTTTTTTCTTATTTATGTTTTTCTTTCAATAAAATTCTCGTTAACATCTTCAAAACATATTATTCATCAAACATTTCATCTTTCTCATTAAATCAACACATTTATATTGTTTTATTTTCATTAATTTTATTTTTTTAGTTAAATAATATCTAATACAGTAATTTAATTTTTCTATAGTATATAATATTATACATATTTTATAAGAAAATAAAGTTAACTTTTTAAACCTTATTCCTGCATTTTCTATTACAAATGAAGAATTGTTTTTAATTTTGTTGTAAAACTGAAAAATTTACAAAGCTCATTAATCGTGAAATACTGATTAACATTATTTGATATTGTTTTCTTATTTATGTTTTTCTTTCAATAATATTCTCGTTAACATCTTCAAAACATATTATTCATCAAACACTTCATCTTTCTCATTAAATCAACACATTTATATTGTTTTATTTTCATTAAGTTTATTTTTAGTTAAATAATATCTAATACAGTAATTTAATTTTTCTATAGTATATAATATTATACATATTTTATAAGAAAATAAAGTTAACTTTTAAACCTTATTCCTGCATTTTCTATTACAAATGAAGAATTGTTTTTAATTTTGTTGTAAAACTGAAAAATTTACAAAGCTCGTTAATCGTGAAATACTGATTCCATTATTTGATATTGTTTTCTTATTTATGTTTTTCTTTCAATAATATTCTCGTTAACATCTTCAAAACATATTATTCATCAAACACTTCATCTTTCTCATTAAATCAACACATTTATATTGTTTTATTTTCATTAAGTTTATTTTTTTAGTTAAATAATATCTAATACAGTAATTTAATTTTTCTATAGTATATAATATTATACATATTTTATAAGAAAATAAAGTTAACTTTTTAAACCTTATTCCTGCATTTTCTATTACAAATGAAGAATTGTTTTTAATTTTGTTGTAAAACTGAAAAATTTACAAAGCTCATTAATCGTGAAATACTGATTAACATTATTTGATATTGTTTTCTTATTTATGTTTTTCTTTCAATAATATTCTCGTTAACATCTTCAAAACATATTATTCATCAAACACTTCATCTTTCTCATTAAATCAACACATTTATATTGTTTTATTTTCATTAAGTTTATTTTTTTAGTTTAATCATATCTAATACAATAATTTATTTTCTTAGATAATTTTAATAACTTTTTTAACCTTTTTCTTGCACTTTCTGTTACAAATAAAATATTGTTTTTAATTTTGTTGTAAAATTGAAAAATTTACCAAGCTAATTTATCATAAAATACTGATTTCATTATATGATATTTTTTGTCTAACCAACAAAGTTAAAAAACCCTATAAACTAAAAATATGAAGAAATATAACGATAATCTTAAATAATTCAATTATTACAAATAAATTTATTAAACAAAAATGCTCATTTACCAAAATGAATTTATTACTAATTTTTAAAAAAAATTATAATATCTTAGATGTCTTATGTAAATCCATTTATTGCGTGCATTAAAAAAGATTAAATATACTTAAATCTCTTTATTTGTGAATTCTTTTCAACTCAAATTTCTTTCCTATATCAAAAATAGTTTTTACATAATTTTTATTTCCTTTTATGCGTTTGACACACCTGCAAGTTAAGAAAAATCCGTAATTCAAAAAAAATGCTTTCTATGCTGTTTCCATCTGCAAAACTGTTTGTAAGATCCATAAACGCTTTCAAATGCTTTGTAACATCGAATTTCTTCATATTATTAAAAAGGTCTGAAAAATATGCTAGTGAAACGAATATTGAGTGTTTAGACATGATGATGGAGAACAGTCTTCAATTTGTCATATGTTATTAATAACCAGAAACCATATCGTTGATTTATTTAATGTATAATAAAATAAATATTTATTTACATATAGATTTAGAAATACTACAATATAAACATTTTAATCATTTTCGTCAAATTGTTATTACGAAAGCCCAGCAATAATCCATTGACTTAGTCGTGTAACCTATTTGTTCACAATCCATTAAGCTATTTAGACTTTTTCTGTCAAATATAGAAAAAAAATCTATTAATATAAAAGGTTTAAGTTTATAAAGATGTGTATAAACCAAACTTTTTGTTACTGCAATGATAATATTGATAAAATTTGGTGTAAACTTTTACAGATTTCTGTTTACGATAATTATACTAATAAATCAAAAGTTTTTCATTTTAAAAATGTCATTAATCCTTAATACTGTTGTGACATTATAAATTGTATATAGTTTGTTTTCAAAAAACTATTCTTTTGTGCTTCAATATATCAATTCTACTCTTTTGTATACCTGTTTATCAGTCAAATATTTTTGTCCCTTAATAATATCATTTTACTTTTATACATGATTACTTTTAACAAGGGACATAATTACTTAAACGTGTAACAGTGCTTCTTCTTATACACTTGCAAAAGCGCCACCCTGTGGCGTTCAGAAGAAATGGTCAATTGGTCTAGAGACTCTCACTCGGAGAGGAAGTATATGCCGCACACCCTGCGCGTAGCCGAGGTTTCGGATTTACGGCTTAAAATTGTAGCCCTGCAACGAATCTATAATTATCTGTAATTATAGATTATTAGAGGCGCACAATATAAAACACATTTATTGTGCGCCTCTAATTGTATGTGTGTGAGGTTTGTGCCTATCTTTAAATAAAGCTGTCAGTTCTCAAACCTGCGCCTCAAGTATCTCAACTTAATCACACTCAATTACAATCTGGTTGTCCAACCTGCACACTACAAACGGCAATATTTTAATGGTTTAAACTTTATAATTCCTAAATATGAATTAATTTTACTTAATAACTAAACCCCGTAAATAATTTCATGTCAGTATTTCTCAATTAACAGCATAAGTAAAAGATAATTCCTGAAAAATATTTTTTACATTTATATTTGGTAGCTTAAATTCAAAATATTTCTTAAACTTATACAAAAAAAAAATAATAATAATAATGTATTCGCTATTAATATTTTACTGTTTATCTCTCTTCTATAAAAAAATATATATATTACTATGTGGTTAGAGGTATTAAGATACTTTTTAACAGAATATAAATTAAAGAATTTAAATTAAGTAATAAAATTATGGCAAAAAAATGTACTCTTAATAGATTTCTAATATTTCATACTTTAAATTAGGCATAGCCTCTAATAATCCTTAAGTATATATATTTTTTTTAATTAATGGTATAAAGAAAAATGGCTGATTTACATTCTACTTTCAAACTAAGTCATCGCAAAAGACATTATTAGTTAATGGCTCATAAAATTTATCTTTAGAATATCGATGCCATTTTTATTTTTTTATTTTCACATTATCCCAAGTAAACGAGGTTTTTTTAAATAACCATAAAGGGCTTAAAGAAAAAAATTGCAAATGGTTTTTATTTGAGAAGAAGCATGAACGATCTGTTTAAGTAATGGGCAATGTTAAGATTTATATCAAGTATTTCATTACAGCTTTATTCATTTATAACTTCTTAATATTAATTAAAATTTATTGAAACTATGCATTCGAATTCTCTTGACCGAAAAAGAATTTCTTATTCTCTGAAATTATATTTTATATAATCGTATATTATAAATACATGTTTTGAAAAATTGTAACAAACAAATATTTGTTTTTATATCATCATGAATGATCCATTTTGTATCTTCTCCATTGGTGCAACACCCTGTAATGTCTCGGCCTATACTAGACCTATAACGGCTTCAAGAAAAGAGCCACTCTCAGGTTCACGGCAGCACTTTTAATTTTATTTACAAACAATACACATGGGGCCTGAATGGCCGAGTGTCTAGCGCTCTGGCGCTCGGTGCCACAGGTTTCGGGTTCGAGTCCCGACGGTACCATGGATGTTTGTAGTAGTTCGGAATCCACTTTAAGCCGTAGGTCCCGTTCTTCTCTGACTGTAACAGTGTCACGGAGTAGAAGTCAGACTTCTACCTACGGGTTCTCCATCAGAAGAGAAGCTGCATTCCTCCTCTCTCCTTCCATGAGGGACACAACAACAATAATATATATATATATATATATATATCGGCACTTGGTGCCACAAGTTTCAGGTTCGTGTCCCGGTGATACCATGGATGTTTGTAGTGGTTCGGAATACAAAACATCACCTGCCTCGAAATCTGCCAGAAGGCAGACTGCCTTGACCCACCATGGGGCCGCCACTGAGAATGATATATACATATATATTTATGGCCGACAGTTCGGATAAGAAATGGACTCCTTTCAAGAATATATAATTATCTGTCTTTAAATGTGTTAATTATTGTATGTCTCTAATTGTTTGTGTGCGGTGTTTGTGCGTGTGTAAACAAAACTCCATGTTGTGCCTCAAGTATTTCAACCCAACCACACAAAGTTACAATTCATGCCTGATTTAATATTAAAAGTGATAAACATGAATTAATTTTACTTAATAATTAAACCCCCGTAAATTACTTTATGTAAGTATTTCGTAATTAAAAGCACATAGTAAAATATGATTCCTGAAATATATTTTTTTTAGCTGGTAAATTCTTAAGCTTAGAGAAAAATAAGGTATTCGCTATTAATTTTTACCAGTTATTTCTTTTCTGTAAAAAAAAACATTTATTACTGTTTGGTTAAAGGTATTAAGATACTTTTTAACAGTAAATAAATTAAAGAATTAAAATTAAGTGATAAAATTGGGGTCAAAAAAATAAATTCTTTAATAGATTTCTAATATTTCATACTTTAAATTTTGCTTTGGCTCTAATAACCCTTGAGTACATATTTTTTCTAGAAAAACTAATGGTATTAAGAAAAATGGCTAATTCACTTTCAGCTTTCCAACGAAGTCATCGCAAAAGACATTATTAGTTAATGACTCATAAAATTTATTTTTAGAATTTTGATGCCATTTTTATTTTTTTCACATTATGGTTATTTCGAAAAACCTTTTTTTACTCAGGATAAAAAGCTTAAAGAAAAAATTGCAAATGGTTTTTATTTGAAAAGAAGGAAGAAATATCTGTTTAGGTAATGGGCAGTGTTAAGAATTTTTTTTGAAGCATTTCATTACGGATTTCATTTATAGCGTATTTTTCACAATAATTAAAATTTATGAAACTTATGCATTCGAATTCTCTTTTTTTTATGCATTCGAATCTTTTTTTTTTTTTTTATGCATTCGAATTTTCTTTTTTTTTATGTATTCGAATTCTCTATTTTTTTTTATGCATTCGAATTTTCTTTTTTTTTATGCATTCGAATTTTTTTTTTTTTTATGCGTTCGAATTTTCTTTTTTTTTTTATGCATTCGAATTTTCTTTTTTTTTTTTTTTTTTTTATGCATTCGAATTTTTTCTTTTTTTTTTTTTTTTTTTATGCATTCGAATTTTTTTTTTTTTTTTATGCATTCGAATCCTCTTTTTTTTTATACATTCGCATTCTCTTGGGGTTTTTTTTTATACTTTCGAATTTATGCATTCGTATTAGCTTATTTACGTTTCTTTCTCGAACTATTCTTATTGGATTATTTAAGTCTCTTTCTCGAACTATTCTTATTAATTTATTGAAATTTCTTTCTCGAACTATTCTTATTAATTTATTGAAATTTCTTTCTCGAACTATTCTTATTAATTTATTGAAATTTCTTTCTCGAACTATTCTTATTAATTTATTGAAATTTCTTTCTCGTGCTTTTTTTATTAAATTTCTTCCGCGTGCTTTTTTTTTTTAATACATATAAAATCGTTTAGAATTCTATAGTATTTTTTTTATTTAATCTTTTTTTTCAGTTTTCAACGTTAGCTGATGAACTTAATTTATTGCCTGAATATGATTTATTGATACTTTTTCTTTAAGATTGCTGTTATTAATTTTGTTCTTACATTGAATTCCAAATTTTATAGTTAACCTGTATATCGGCCCAATCGATTTAACTTTGTCTATATTTTCAGTCCCTGTAACAATTGTGAAACCATATTAATAAATATAAATAAATTTTTATTAATTATTCTCTTTTTTTTTATGCATTCGAATTTTCTTTTTTTTATGCATTCGAATTCTTTTTTTTTTATGCATTCAAATTCTCTTGTTTTTTTGTTTTTTTTATGCATTCGAATTTTTTTTTCTTTTTTTATGCATTCGAATTATCGTTTTTTTATGCATTCGAATTCTCTTTTTTTTTGCATTCGAATTTTTTTTTTTTTTTTTTATGCATTCGGATTCTCTTGCCTTTTTTCAATTATGAAGTTTAAGTCTTTTAAGAAAGCAATTCTATTTTGATTTCGTTTGACATCTTTCTATATGAAAATCTAGTAATTTAGGACAATTTGTTTCGATATTAAGTTTCATTAAATGTGAAAATACAAATCTATCTGACGAAAACAATAGAAATTGTCTTTTTAACTTTATATATTTATTCAAATGTAATAAATATTGAATCCACGTATTAGCGAATTTGTACTTTAGAACAAAGCAAAACGAGGCTTAACCATTTGAGATGAATATATGAATAAATTATGCACGGATAGTTGATTAAAATAGTGTGTTCACTGAATAAGTA
This sequence comes from Caerostris darwini, assembly GCA_021605075.1. Classification (NCBI taxonomy): domain Eukaryota; kingdom Metazoa; phylum Arthropoda; class Arachnida; order Araneae; family Araneidae; genus Caerostris; species Caerostris darwini. The sequence continues at coordinate 212,164 of BPLQ01011731.1, read as the reverse complement.
TTCTTATTCTATAGAACTAAACCTTTGAAATAGTAAATAAAGTATGTGAATTCTCTATTATTTTTGTTTTTTTCTTAGAAAATACTGACTTATTTCGGAATACAACAAATTAAGAATCCGTTGTATGTTTGGAGTTTTGGAAATGTTAAATAAAATCGTGCAATTTTAAAGGTTTAATTAGATTCCGAAGTATTATTTAAAGCTTGATTTGTTTGCATGGGATTTTCATGAAATAAATCCTCTAGAAATAGTATCGAACAATGATTTTTAGTACGCGTTGCCAATTCCTGAAACATAATATTTAAATATTTCGATATACTTGTGCTTTTAAAAATAAAATAAAAATCGTCAAAGGAATAAAACCGCCATTTCGAAGTGTAGGCAAGTATTTTGAAGATTACTACCTCCTTAAGCTAATTTATTTCATAAAAATAATTGCCAATGTTGATGCATCAAAGTCCATTAACAATGGATCAAGATAAATATTACACAAATTTCAACAATTTAAGTTTTTGAGTTGAAGGCAAAAATCGAAAATGTGTCTTTATATTAAAAACAGTTGTAGCGCGGATGTTAGTTTCGTGTAGAAGTGGAGTGCTTTGCAATCACTGCTTTGAAAAACGAGTGCACTGGGTTTAAAGTGTAGCACATATTGAAAGTCGGGACTGCGTTTCGAAGTTTTCAGGCCTTTCTATAGTGAAATGCATAAGAGTGATGGTTTTCACTGATAGTCATATATACTCATGTTTGTGAAAATTGCAACACCATGAAGGAATCGTCCTAATTGAATGAAATTTAATACACAGTTGAGTGGTAGTGGTACAAGTAAATGATTAAATGTTCAAAGCAAACAAACAATAACAAGAGATCGGAATCAGTATTTTGTGTAGCCACCACGCGCCGCAATAAGTGCTGCTACACGACGTGGCATGGAGTCAAACAAATTTTAAATGTCTGCCTGAGGAAGAGCATTCCATATTGTTTGTAAGCGCACCCAAAGTTAGTCTGCAGAAGCAACAGGACGAGGATCACGAGCGAGACGCCGACCAACGAAATCCCACACATGTTCAATCGGCGACATATCCGGGGAATACGCAGGCCAAAGAAGAAGCTGTACCTGCCGCGTTGCAAAGAAGGATTGAACAGTCCTAGCGATATGAGGGCGGGCATTGTCCTGTTGAAATACAGCGCCTGACAAGCTTTGAAGGAAGGGAACAGCTTGGGGCTGTAGAACTTCACTGATGTACCGGTTGCTGTTCAGATTGCCCACAATTCTTAGAAATTGAGATCGTCCATGATATGCTATGGGACCCCAGACCATAACTCCGGGTGTTCGTCCAGTGTGACGTTCGATAATGCACTCCGGAAGGTGGCGTTCACCGGCATAGCGTCTGACACGAATGCGGCCATCATGGTACCACAAATTAAAGCGGGATTCTTCAGAAAACACGACATGCTGCCAATCAGCATGCCAGTCTCTATTCTTAGCAGCCCATTATAGCCGCAGGCGGCGATGGTTTAGCGTAAGAGGGATCCTGTATAAAGGAGTCCTTGCGCGCAGTCCACGCTACAGTAGACGTCTACGAATTGATGAAGCACACAATGAAACACCTGTAGCTATTGACCACTGTGCTGCCAATTGTCTAGAGGAAGCTGTACGGTCCGTCAGCGCCATGCGGATCAGGTGTCAATCATCGAGAGCTGACGTCACATTTCGGGGTCCACTCCCGGATTTCCGAGTTGTCCGACACTCGTTCGTCCACTGCTTCCAAAGACGCATCACTGTGCTGCTGTTACGCTGCACACGAGGGGCTACTGCACGATAAGACAATCCAGCTTCACGAAGGCCGATTATTCTACCCCATTCAAACTCTGTAAGTTGTTCAAATCTCGCTCTCTTTCGTCGAAGAGGCATAAGTAACGATTGAGCTAACGTTTACCACAAGCAGATAACCACCGATAACCATACACGCCTCGCTACAGCCGTCTATTTATTAGGATCTGTCCGCAGTTTAGAGGGCGCTGCTCAGCATAAGCATGCGCTACGGATTTTAAATTCTAATCATTTGCATATTCTGCGCTAATTTGCATTTCCTGAAAATTTCAGCTCGCTCGCGTAAGTCCTTCATGGTGTTGCAATTTTCACAAACATGAGTTTATATATATACACGAGTTTTCAGATTAGAAGTGGATTCTTTATATATATATATATATATATATATAATCGGCACTAGGTGCCACAGGTTTCAGGTTCGAGACCCGGTGGCGCCATAGATGTTTGTAGTGGTTCAGAATCCCCTTTAAACCGTAGGTGCCGGTCTAATTTGAGTGTAGAGCGTTGGGCGTGGGGCTGACAACCCCACCTTGTAAAAACAAGGCATCTCCTGTCTCGAAATCTGCCAGTAGGCAGACGGCCTTGTCACACCATGGGCCGGTCGCGCCACTGATGATAATGATATATATACATATATTTATATATACAGCCGACATTTCGGCTAAGAAGTGGATTCCTTTCAAGAATATACAATAATATATCTTTAAATGTGTTAGTTACTGTAACTCTCTAATTATATATGTATGTGTGGTGTTTGTGCCGGTGTAAATAAAGCTGTGAGTTCTCCAAACTGTGCCTCAAATAAACCAACCCAAACATACCCAGTTGCAATCTGGTTACCCAACCAGAATACGACAAAAGGTAATATTTTTAATGATTTTATCTTTATAAGTCCATACATAATTTAGTAGTAAAACTGACAAATATCAATTAATTTTACTTACAAATAAACTCAATAAACTATTTTTGTCAGTATTTCTCAATTAATAGCACGCAGTAAAAGATAATTCCTGAAAAATGTTTTTTTTTTTTCTAATTTAACTCTGGTAGCGTAATTTAAAATAATTCTTAAACTCATACAAAAAATAATGTATTCGCTATTAATTTCTTACCGGTTATTTCTTTTCTATAAAAATATATTTATTACTCTTTGGTTAGAGATACACTATCTGGAAGAAAGTGACGGGACACCCCTCGAAAAGTAGAAAAGTCGACAATACAGCTGACACATGCGCAATAATAGGTATCACGTGTCAGCCATATCCTATACATACTCTGTGGAGTCGACTAGAGTTGTTTTTTGTCAAGATGCCGCCACGGGAAGAGTTGTCTGAGTTCGAGAAAGGTGTGTTGGTTGGATTGCATCTGGCCAAGGTGTCAATTAGGGAGATATCCCGTCTCCGTAACTGCTCAAAATCAACTGTAGCACATGTTGTGTGTCGCTACAAGACTGAGAGACACTGTCAGAACAACCCCCGAAGTGGACGACCTACAGTTCTCACCAGCAGGGACCGGCGAGTGCTCGGCAGGGAGAATCGAAGTAACCGTCAAACATCCATGGATAACATCGCTAATGAGTTTAGACAAGCCACAGGTATGGCCGTTTCGACCAAGACTCTTCGTATCGAGGCCCATAAGTTAGGTTACACTGGACGTTCGGCGGCCCATAAGCCTTTGATTACGAAAACCAACAAGAAAGCGCGCCTTCGATGGGCTAAAGACCACAGTACTTGGACTCTGGATGACTGGAAACACGTCCTTTGGAGTGACGAGTCACGATTTACCCTTTTCCGTTCCGATGGACGTGTTTGGGTATGGCGTTTACCAGGAGAACGCCTTTTGCCCGCGTCTGTCGTCCCAACTGTAAAGTTTGGTGGAGGAGGATTGATGGTATGGGCCTGTTTCTCCTGGTATGGGGCTGGCCCACTGGTGAAGGTTGATGGTGCGATGAATGCCGATAGATACTGTGATATTCTCGACAATCATGTCCTACCCACCTTGTGGGCAACGTACGGTATGGATGATTGCTGGTATCAAGACGACAACGCAACATGCCATGTTGCAAGGAATACTCTTGATTGGTATGTGAACAACAACGCTAAACGCATGGAGTGGCCGGCGCAGAGCCCTGATCTTAATCCAATTGAACATCTCTGGGACGAATTGGACCGTCGGTTGAGTGCCTACACCCAACTCCCCAAAAGCAAGCCTGAACTATGGAACTTCCTGTTAAACATTTAGAAGAAAATTCCTCTTGCCACTATGGCTAATTTAGTGGAAAGCATACCTAGAAGGGTTGCAACTGTGATCGCAGCCAAAGGAGGCCCTACCTCCTATTAATTTTAATAAATATGGGTTTATGTCGTTATAGTGTCGTGTCCCGTCACTTTCTTCCACATAGTGTATTAAGATACTTTTTAACAGTAAATAAATTAAACAATTAAAATTTAAGTAATAAAATTTGGGTCAAAAAAATTATACTCTTAACAGATTTCTAATTTTTCATGCTTTAAATTAGGCTTAGCTTCTAATAACCCTTAAGTACATATTTTATTCTAGAAAAACTAATGGTATGAAGAAAAATGGCTGATTCACTTTTAGCTTTCCAACGAAGTCATCGCAAAAGACATTAATGACTCATAAAATTTATTTTAGAATTTCGATGCCATTTTTTTTTCCACATTATGGGTATTTGGAAAAACCTCGTTTGTTGGTATAAAGAGCTTAAAGAAAAAAAAATTGCAAATGGTTTTTATTTGAGAAGAAGCATAAAAGATCTGTTTAAGTAATGGGCAATGTTACGATTTTTTGGGGGTATTTCTTACAGCTTTATTCATTTATGACGTGTTTGTAAGATTAATTAACATTTATTGAAACTATGCATTCGAATTGGTTTTAACCGAAAATAATTTCTTATTCTCTGAAATTTTATTTTATATAATCATATATTATAAATGCATGTTTTAAAGCATTGATTGTAAAACGAATATTAGATTTTCTATCATCATAAATATCCCCTTTTGTAACTAATTTCTAAACATATATTATTTTTATAAACAATGCATTTAGAATCTTTTATAAAACTATTCGAAATTCACACTTTTGATTTCTTAATTTTTGCAACATTTTTATAAAGAAGAATTGATTGAAAAAAGTAACGTTAGATTTGTTACAATTCTACTTATTAATATAGAATTACTACAATTCTTGTTTTATCACACATCAAATTTATAAAATAAAATACAAACTTATGCAATGAAGTTGTATATAATTGTAATGAAAACTTACGTAATAAACTTGTACATAATTGTAATGAAAACTTATTTAATGCAGTTTTAAACTTTAATGCTTAAAATTTAATAATAATTTATTAATAATTATTAATAACTTATTAATTATTTATTAATAATTTTTATAATTTATATTTAATGTAATATTTTCAATTTAATATTTAATATTTAAAAATAAAATTTAATATCTAAAATTTTAATTTATTTTAAAATTTAATGAAACCTTATTTAATGAAGTTGATGATAACTTAAGTAATTGCAATGAAAACTTATTTAAATAAAGTGGATTTAACATAAGTATATATTGTAGTTTTATAACACATTTTAAATGCTTGTTTATTTTCTGAAACTATCAGTAATAGCGTAAACAACAAAAATTTCTTCAAAAAAATTAATTAAAAGGTTGTATTAAATAAACAGAACAAGCAGTGAAATAATAAAGAGTTTTTGCATACCGTACGTTAGTTACCGTAGGACGTCCGTTAGCTTTTTCTCATTAGCGCGCATGCTTATAGGAAACTGCGCATGCGTATCTGTGATAATGTTTCCTATGAGCATGCGCGCTAGGGAGAAAAAGCTAACGGACGTCCTACGGTAACTAACGTACGGTATGCAAAAACTCTCTAATGTTTTAATGCGTTTCCATCAGGTCCAAAATATTTAATTAACTTCTCATTAAAACAATTTAATTCCAACTAATCAAAAATGCCATACTGTTTGTTATTCCTTACTTGTCGCTTTAACTGCTTACAGTCATTTTAATTTTTATACCAGGAAATTAAATGCAACCGACGGATATTTTTATAGAAACTATTATCCACATCTAGTTATTTTTTTATTTCTCTTTCACATAAAGTATTTTAAGCTGAACTTAAACAAAGCTTTCGTCAAAAAGGTTTTATTAATGAAAGAATCATAGCAGGTGGTTTATAGAGATAAGAACATCCGGTTTATAAAATAATAAATCAATAACTCATTTCTTCCTGGCTGTTTCTTTGTATTTTACTCGTTATGTTACACAAAGTCTATCTTTCAATTAATGTTTTTTGTTACAACGACTTTTTAATAATGCAAGCACATGCTTTATATCTTGTGTAAACTTTAAGAGAGCCGTCTAATAAATAAAAACTGCATTAAAAGTTGTTTACATAAATGGTTCGTATGCATAATTTATACATAAAATAAATAAATAATTCATTTTAATTTAAAGAATATGCTTTTAATTCGATTTAGTAATTTTTGTTAAATTTATTTATTTTTGTTATTTTATTGAGCTTATATAATATCTAAAACAAGTTATTGTATAATATTAAAATTCACAGAAAAATTAAAATCAAACCAATATTTATGAATAATACATTGGAGCCATTTTAACGAAGTTGTATGTAATTGTAATGAAAATTATGTAATAAAGTTGTATATAATTGAACAGAAAAATTACTTAATGAAGTTATATATAATTGTAAAGAAAACTCACTTAATGAAATTGAATATAATTTAAGTAATTGTCATATTATAACACATTTTAATTATTTATTTCTTTTCTAAAAGTATCAGTAATAGTGTGAACAACAAAAATTTCTCCAAAATAAAATTAATTAAAATGTTGTTTTAAATAAAGAGAACAAACAGTCAAGTAAATTTTTTAATGCATTTCTATCAGGTCTGAAATATTTCATTAACTTATTCGTTCAAACATTTGCATTTCCAATTTGATTCGAACGAATCAAAACATGCAATCCAATTTATTATTCGTTACTTGTCGTTTTAATTTCTTACACCATTTTAATTTTTAAATCACGAAATTTAATGCAACCTACGAATAGTTATATAAAAATTATTATAAACATCTTATTATTCTTTTATTTCTCATTTCAAGTGAAGCATTTTAGTCTCAACTTAAACAAAGCTTTCGTCAAAGGGTTTTATTAATGAAAGAATCATGGCAGGTGGCTTATAGAGATAAGCACATCCGGTGTTTAAAAATAATAAATCATTAAATCATTTCTTCCTCGCTGTTTCTGTGTATTCTACTCGCTACGTTAAACAAAGTCTAACATTCAAAGGATGTTTTTAATACAACGGTTTTTTTAATAACGTGAACACATACTTTATACCTTGTGTAAACTTTAAGAGAGCCGTCTAACAAATAAAAACTGCATTAAAAGTTGTTTGCAGAAATAGTTCATGTGTTTAATTTATATTTAAAATAATTAACTCACTCATTTTAATTTATAGAACAAACTTTTAATTCGATTTTGGAATTTCTTTTAATTTTTTATTTATTTTTGTCATTTTATTCAGCTTATATAATATCTAAAACCGATTATTGTAATTAATATTTACACAAAAATTAAAATCAAACCAATACTTATGAATAACAACTTGGAGACATTTTAATAAAGTTATAAGTAATTGTAATGGAAATTATTTAATAAAGTTGAATATAATTCTAAAGAAAACTCACTTAATAAAGTTGTGCTATATATAATTGTAACGAAAACTTATTTAATGAAATTGTGTATAATTGTAGTAAAAATTTATTTAATCAAGTTTTATGTAATTGTAATAGAAACTTATTTAATGAAAACTTATATTTAATGAAGTTGTATGTAATTTATGTAATTGTCCTTTTATAGCACACTTTACGTACTTATTTATATTCTAAAATTATCAGTAATAGCATAAACAACAAAAGATTCTTCCAAAAACTTCTTTATGACTTATTTATGAAAGGTTGTATTAAAAAAAAATAATAACAAGCAGTGAAGTAATGTTTTAATGCATTTCCATCAGGTCCAAAATATTCAATTAACTTATTCGTTCAACAATATGAATTTCCATTAGATTTGAACAGGTCAAAACATGCCATCCAGTTATTATTCATTATTTGTCACTTTAATCGCTTACATTCATTTTAATTTTTATATCAAGAAATTAAATACAACCGAGGGATATTTTTATAAAAATTATTATCCACATCTTATTATTTTTTGTTTCTCCTTCACATAAAGCATTTTACTCTCAACTTAAACAAAGCTTTCGTCAAAAGGGTTTTATTAATGGCAGGTGGTTTATGGCGATAACAATATCCGGTGTGAAAAATAATAAATCAATAATTCATTTCTTCCTGGCTATTTCTTTGTATTTTACACGTTATGTTAAACAAAGTCTATCTTTCAATTAATGCTTTTATTACAACGACTTTTTAATAAAGCAAGCACATACTTATATCTTGTGTAAACTTTAAGAGAGCCTTTTAACAAATAAAAACTACATTAAAAGTTGTTTATGTAAGCAACTCATGTGATTAATTTATATATAAAATAATACATTTTAATTTATAGAATATAATTTTAATTTGTTTTTGTAATTTCTTTTAACTTTTATTTATTTTTGTTATTTTATTGAGCTTATATAATGTCTTAAACCGATTGTTGACATTAATATTTACACAAAAGTTAAAATCAAATTGATGCTTATGAATAAAACCTTGGAGCCATTTTTATTGTACTAGATTTATTTTTTACTTTGTTCATACTTATGGCAAAGTGCGAATTATGTCACAATATTTTATAAATATAATTGATTAATATCATTGATTATATAAATATCAATGCTATCAATATATCATTGATATTTAAATAATCAATCATATTCTATATCAAAGATATTAATCATCATAAAATGAATATTGAAATCAAACATTGTTTGACAATTAAAACAATTAAAATTGTTTCAAAACATCGTATGGTGACAAAAAAAAAATTTTAATGAAATACGAGATACAATAAATAAATACAATAATGAAATAATAATACATTTAACATTCCATGATACATTTAACCATTTCAGCATGATTGATTCATTAAGTAGTTTTATCTATACGATTGATAAACCATGACATTCTTTTTCGGTGAACTTATAGTTAAATTAGTTTGATTGTTTTTCTCCTTGTTCTAAGTTTTGTTTAAAATTAAAAGTGTCATTATGTAGACATGTTAATTTCTTTAGAATAAGCAACAAAATAATGGCTAGAATATAGAGGTAAAGTAATAGTTAATGAAATAAAAGTAACAGAAAAGCTTTTTTTGCTGTGAATTTTGCAAAAATTTAAACCATAATACACTGTTATATTTTTCACTAAACAAATAGCATTTGGAAAAAAAAACCTGGCTTTAACTTTGTAATAGTTAAGATCGCCAATTCTTGTTGGATTTTATTCTTTTTTTCTCTTGTACTTGTAAATCTTTATAAATGGGATTTCAATGTTATAGTTTTTTTGTAAGATCTTGATTCAACTTGTTCTTTCTTAAAGACACTTTGATGTGCAAACAAAGAATTCCCAATGTAAGATCTTTGTCTTTGTAAAAAAAGTAAAATCCTATTTGCCGTTTCTTCCCTTTGTTACTGACAGTATTTTCAAGCTGAGAATATGAAATTTTAAATATTTGTTCTTAGTATAAAGAAATACTAAAATTTCAATAGTTTTAATTAAAAAAACGAATTTAAATGAAATAAAAATTAGTTAATAAGATGGGTTAATAAAATTTTAATTAATTAAAAATCAAATAATTTACATAAACCATACAAAAGAACTATTATTTAAATAAACATATAATATCTATCAATTGTATTTTTCATATGTAGTTTTTAAAAAAAAAATTTAAAATTCTGTCTGAATTTTTTACAGAGGCAAAGGTAGATTTTCCTCTGATACTAAAATTTCAAGTTATGAAATGGCAACCAATCAGAAGATTGAAAAAGAAGGTTATTGATTAGCTGGTAGCCTAGGGCGAGAGATTTTAGTAAATTTAAATGAAATTGTCTAATAAATTTTTAATTAATTAAAAATCAAATAATTTACGTCAACCTATTCTAAAAAACTATTATTTAACTCGAAATATAATATTTATCAATTGCCTTTTCCAAACGTAGTTTGTAAAAAAAAATTAATAATTCTGTTTCTTCCTATAATTTTTTTATAGAACTAATACAGGACATAAAATACTAAAATCTCACGTCATGAAATGGCAGTCAAACAGAAGCTAAATGGATAGGAAACCAAAATACTGATTAACTGATATCCTACACAAAGGGATTTTAGTAAATTTAATTGAAATAAAACTTAATTATTAAAATTGGTTAATAAATTTTTAATTAATTAAAAATCAAATAGTCAAATAATTTAAATAAACAGATCTAAAAAAACTTTTATTTAAATAAACGACAATATTTATCAGTTGCATTTTCCGTATGTAGTTTGTGAAAAAAAATTTTAATTCTTCCAATAATTTTTGATAGAAGAAAAGGTGGGTTTTTCTCTGATACTACAATCTCACGTCACGAAACGCAGCCAATCAGAAGCTTATACTGATTGACTGGTATCATACGGTGAGAAATCTTAGTAAATTTAAATGAAATTAAAATTAGATAATAAAATTGGTTAATAAATTTTTAATTAATTAAAAAGATTTGTCCTCATACTAACTTTTGTTGAAAACTCAAAAGTATCATTATATAGACATGTTAATTTCTTGAAAATAAGTAACAAAATAACGGCTCTAGCACTAACGGTCTTACATAGAGTTAAAGTAATAGTTAATGAAATAAAACTAACAAAAAAGTATTTTTAGTCGTGAATTTTTCAAAACTTTAAGCCATAATACGTTGTTATATTTTTCACTAAACAAATAACATTTGAAAAAAAAAATCCTCTTTGTAATAGTTAAGATTGCACATTCTAGTTGGATTTTATTTTTTCGTTTTCTTGTACTTGTAAATCTTTATAAATGGAATTTCAATGTTATAGCTTTTTTGTAAGATCTTGATTCTCCCAATATAAGATCTCCCAATATAAGACCTTTGTCTTTGCAAAAAAGTAAAATCCTATTCGCTGTTCTTTCTCTTTATTACTAACGGTATTTTACAAGCTAAGAATATAGAATTTTAAATATGTGTTCTTTATATAAGAAATTCTAAATTTTCAGCACATTTTACTTTAAAAAACTGAATTTAAATGAAATAAAAATTAATTAATAAATTTTTAATAAATTAAAAATCAAATAATATACACAAACTATTCAAAAAAATTCTTATTCATGAAGACATATAATATTTATCAGTTGCCTTTTCTATATGGAGTTTGTAAAAAATTTAAATTTCTTCCAATAAATTTTTATAGAAGAAAAAGTGGGTTTTCCTCTGATACTAAAATCTCACGTCATGAAACGACACCCAATCAAAAACTTAAATGGGTAAAAAGCCAGGTTTCTAATTGAATGGTATATATATATATATATAAATTTATGGCGAGTAAAATAAAGTTATATGAAATAATTAATTAATAAAATTGATTAAAAAGTTTTAATTAATTAAGATTAAATAATCAAATAATTTAAGAGTATCTTTCTAAAATACAATTATTTAAATAAACATATAATATTTATCAGTTGCATTTTCCATTTGTAGTTTGTAAAAAAAAAAAATGCGACGTCTTCCTATAATTTTTTACAGGAGCAAAGGTGGGTTTTCCTGTGATACTAAAATCTCGCGTCATGAGACGGCAGCCAATTAGAAGCTTAAATAGATAGAAAAATCCGGTACTGATTAACTGGTATTTTACGGCGAGAGATTTTAGTAAATTTAAATGAAATACGAGATACAATAAATAAATACAATAATGAAATAATAATACATTTAACATTCCATGATACATTTAACCATTTCAGCATGATTGATTCATTAAGTAGTTTTATCTATACGATTGATAAACCATGACATTCTTTTTCGGTGAACTTATAGTTAAATTAGTTTGATTGTTTTTGTCCTTGTTCTAACTTTCGTTTAAAATTAAAAGTGTCATAAATATAGACATGTTAATTTCTTTAGAATAAGCAACAAAATAATGGCTAGAATATAGAGGTAAAGTAATAGTTAATGAAATAAAAGTAACAGAAAAGCATTTTTTGCTGTGAATTTTGCAAAAATTTAAACCATAATACACTGTTATATTTTTCACTAAACAAATAGCATTTGGAAAAAAAAACCTGGCTTTAACTTTGTAATAGTTAAGATCGCCAATTCTTGTTGGATTTTATTCTTTTTTTCTCTTGTACTTGTAAATCTTTATAAATGGGATTTCAATGTTATAGTTTTTTTGTAAGATCCTGATTCAACTTGTTCTTTCTTAAAGACACTTTGATGTGCAAACAAAGATTTCCCAATATAAGATCTTTGTCTTTGTAAAAAAAGTAAAATCCTATTTGCCGTTTCTTCCCTTTGTTACTGACAGTATTTTCAAGCTGAGAATATACAATTTTAAATATTTGTTCTTAGTATAAAGAAATACTAAAATTTCACTATTTTTATTTAAAAAAACGAATTTAAATGAAATAAAAATTAGTTAATAAGATAGGTTAATAAAATTTTAATTAATTAAAAATCAAATAATTTACATAAACCATACAAAAGAACTATTATTTAAATAAACATATAATATCTATCAATTGCATTTTTGACACGTAGTTTTTAAAAAAAATTAAAAATTCTGTCTCAATTTTTTACAGAGGCAAAGGTAGATTTTCCTCTGATACTAAAATCTCACGTTATGAAATGGCAACCAATCAGAATTTTGAAAAAAAAGGTTATTGATTAGCTGGTATCCTAGGGCGAGAGATTTTAGTAAATTTAAATGAAATTGACTAATGATTTTTTAATTAATTAAAAGTCAAATAATCAAATAATTTACGTCAACCTGTTATAAGAAATTATTATTTAACTAGACATACAATATTTATCAGTTGTCTTTTCCAAATGTAGTTTGTAAAAAAAAAAATTAATAATTCTGTTTCTTCCTATAATTTTTTTATAGAACTAATACAGGACATAAAATACTAAAATCTCACGTCATGAAACGGCAGTCAATCAGAAGCTGAAATGGATAGGAAACCAAAATACTGATTGGCTGATATCCTACACAAAGGGATTTTAGTAAATTTAAATGAAATAAAACTTAATAAAATTGGTTAATAAATTTTTAATTAATTAAAAATCAAATAATCATATAATTTACGTATACCATTCTAAAAAATTTTTATTTAAAAAAAAACATAAAATATTTATTAATTGCATTTTCCATTGTAAAAAAAATTTAAATTCTTCCAATAATTTTTGATAGAAGAAAAGGTGGGTTTTTCTCTGATACTACAATCTCACGTCATGAAACGCAGCCAATCAGAAGCTTATACTGATTGACTGGTATCATACGGTGAGAGATCTTAGTAAATTTAAATGAAATTAAAATTAATTAATAAAATTGGTTAATAAATTTTTAATTAATTAAAAAGATTTGTCCTCATACTAACTTTTGTTGAAAACTCAAAAGTGTCATTATATAGACATGTTAATTTCTTGAAAATAAGTAATAAAGTAACGGCTCTAGCACTAACGGTCTTATATAGAGTTAAAGTAATAGTTAATGAAATAAAATTAACAAAAAGTATTTTTAGCCGTGAATTTTTCAAAAATTTAAACCATAATACATATTTGTTTATTGAAAAATATAACAAACATTTGAAAAAAAAAATCCCCTTTGTAATAGTTAAGATTGCACATTCTAGTTGGATTTTATTTTTTCGTTTTCTTGTACTTGTAAATCTTTATAAATGGAATTTCAATGTTATAGCTTTTTTGTAAGATCTTGATTCAACTCGTTCTTCCTTAAAGGCACTTTGATGTGCAAACAAAGATCTCCCAATATAAGATCTTTGTCTTTGCAAAAAAGTAAAATCCTATTTGCTGTCCTTTCCTTTGTACTGACAGTATTTTACTAGCTAAGAATATACAATTTTAAATATTTGTTCTTAGTCTAAGAAATACTAAAATTTTAATACTTTAAAAAAACAATTTAAAGGAAATAAGAATTAACTAATGAAATTTGCTAATAATTTTTTAATTAATTAAAAATTAAATAATTTATATAAACGGTTCTAAAAAACTATTATTTAAAAAAAAACATAATATTCGTTACTTGCATTTTCCATATGTAGCTTGTAAAAAAAAAAAATACAAAGTCTTCCAATATTTTTTTACAAAAGCAAAGGTGGGTTTTCCTCTGATACTAAAATCTCACGTCATGAAATGGCAGCCAATCAGAAGCGGCAGTGGATAGAAAACCAGGTTAATAATTGACTGGTTTCCTATGGCGGGAGATTTTAGTATTCGATGAAAACTCAATTTAAGCTGCAGTAGATATTATGAAACTACATACAGATAAAAATGAACGTCAACGATTATAATTTTACAATATTAAAAATTTGCAACAAAAAAATTTAATTATTTCACAATTATCAATCAATTTAATTACATATATTTTTTAAAAGCCAGATTTTAAATTTTTATTTTTATTAATCTATACAGGGAATATGATGAGTTTATTTGATATAATAAATAATGTTCTCTTTTACAACAAAGTCTTAATATTGATTTCTCACAATGCTTTAATATCTTAATTTTATTTAATATTGATTATGGATAAGGGGCCTGATGGAAGTGTGGGTAACGCTCTGGCCCTTGGTACCACAGGCCTCAGGTTCGACTCCCGTAGATGCAGTGGATGTTTGTATGACTTCAGAATCCACTTTAAACCGTGAGTCCCGGTTTAATATAATTGTTGGGCGTAGGGCTCACAATCCTACCCCGAAAAAGACAAACAACTCCTGTCTGGAAATCTACCTGCAGGCCACGTCGACCTTGCCCCAACATGGGGTGATTGCGCCATTGATGATAATTATAGATACTATAATTGTAATGATATTTCTCCAGTTAAATTGGATAAGATCATAGATTTTGTTCAAATGCTGGTAACATTTATTATAAAAATAATTTTGAAATAAATCATCATCGTTGGTGCAACAGCCCCAAAGTGGGCCGTCTGCCTACTGGCAGATTTCGAGACAGGGGATGTTTTTATTTTTACGGGGTAGAGGTGTCCTCCCGACTCCCAACGCTCCAGCCATATTAGACAGGAACTTACTCTTTAAAGTGGATTCCGAACCACTACAAACATCCACTGCACCGCTGGGACTCGAACCCGAAATCTGTGGTACCGAGCGCCAGAGCGCTATGAAATAAATGCCTATAATTTATTTAAAATTATATTTTATTAAAGGTATAACGTGTCTTCCGTATAAAGATTTTTAACTGCTGTTTGTTGTCTCATATCCCACTTGGTCGACAGCAACATCTAGACGAAGTCCATGAACACGTGTGGTCTCACGGAAAAAAGGGAAAGGGGGGAGCAGCTTCTGTTCTGAACAACCGTATTTAGACGTCTGACTTGGCTCCGTGTCGCTGAAGAAGCAGGGCATTGCCTTCCGGGGAGACTTTGAAGGGAAACCACACTCCATTTGCGTATCGTATGGGAACCTGGAAACCCGGAAAAAACCCACCAGATAGTCCGGCTAACAAGGTAAGATGCTGAGCATCCCAAAGGCCATCGAGCCTCCTCTTTTTTTGAAACAGTCTACAGCAAAGACACCAACCTCAGACCTAATGCACACCAACGGCGCGCGTTGCCACTGAGCCACGAGTCGGGCTAAAAAAATATTTTATTGATTCATATATTATTATTTATACAGCTTAAGTAAACGTAATTTTACTTTCTGCAGATATTTTCTGCAAAAAAATAAAACAGTTTTATTCAATGTTGACGAAATAAATTTTAAAAAGCTTTCCAGTTGGATCTGATCTGTATACAAATAAGAACGAATTTCTTTGCATCATTGACAATGGGAAGTCTAATGCCACTTAATATGAAATGCAGATTAATGCCTTGCTAAATGAAGGATAATCTCCTGTGATTGTTTAAATTGAGATTTCCTCTCATATTGTAGAGTGGCAGAGTCCTTTAGCATTCAAGAGAATGACATTTACATCCAATTACAAGCCTAGAATATTCAGGATGATGTCAAAGGAAGGATTAAGTTAACGTTTGTGAAGGACGGGTTGATGGAGACACATTCGTTCATTGTTGAGTCGTAAAACTGCATTTTTATTCATTCATTATACTGTGCGAGCGAGTCGTTCCAAATAATTGCTTTGCTACATAAAAGATTGTTGATTTAATAAGATGAGCTTAGCAGATGCATTTCAAGACGCCTTTAGAAAATTGCTACCTTATGTATTTATTTATTTTTATATTATTTTTATATTTCTTTGTTAATTTTTATATTTCTTTGTTAATTTTTATATTATTTTTATTTATCTATTTTTATACTATTTATTATTTTTTGATTTTTATATTTATTTTCATTTATTTATTTTTATACTATTTATTATTTTTTTCATTTTTATATTTATTTTCATTTATTTATTTTTATACTAGTTATTATTTTTTTCATTTTTATATTTATTTTCATTTATTTATTTTTATACTATTTATTATTTTTTCATTTTTATATTATTTTTATTTATTTGTTTTTATACTTTATTTATTTTTATAGTTTTTACTATTTATTTATCTTTATATTATTTATTTATTTATATATTATTTTTATTTATATATCAAATGCATTGACAAAAAAATATAACTTTTATTGTGTATTGACTTTTGTATGAAAAAATTTTGCCCCATTGATTGAAAAGAAACAATTTTTTCATTAAAATATTTTGCATATTGAAGTTTTGAAAAAAGTATAACATAATTTATACAGTATTATAAAATAATTGTAGCATATTTTTATGTTTATTTTGTGGGACCTGAATGGCAGAGTGGCTAGCGTTCTGTCGCTCGGTACTACAGGCTTTGGGTTCTAGTCCCCGCGGTGCCATGGATGTTTATAGGGGTTCGGAATTTACTTTAAGCCGTAGGTCCCGGTTTAACGTGTTCGAGTTCCCGCGGTGCCATGGATGTTTGTAGTGGTTCGGAATCTACTTTAAGCCGTAGATCCCACAATAACATGATCGTAGAGCGTTGCGGGGGTAGTATTACTCCGCGTCCATGGCTTATCTTCAAGCTACACACACGTACTAAGTGAGTAATGTCGGAGCGGCGCTTGCCTTAAGGCATCCAAGACAACTAACTGTCTAAGTGTTTGTCAGCTGCATTAGGGAAAAAAATAGTTATTTTGTACATAACGAATAATTTAAGGTTTATTAAATTTATTTATTTCTCAAGGAAGAAACTATTTTGCATTATTGGAAATCAAAAACGAGGAGACTCTAAGGCTTTTGGGATGCTCTGCAGCTTTCCTTAGTTAGTAGGACTCGTGACTCAGTGGCAATGCAGAGCATTAGGCCAGAGGATCAATCCGTTGCAGGCTTTGTTGTAGATTCTGTTTCAAAAAACAAGGAGAGGCGATATCGTCTGTAATGCTCAGCATCTTGCCTCGTCGGACTACTTGGTGGAAGCTTTCTGGAAAAAACTCCTAAAAAAGTAATTTCATAATCTGTTTTCCATACCCCATTTTCTCCGCTACGATAAGCAAATGCGGATTAGTTCCCTCTATACAATCAAAGAATCTTGTTCAGCATCTTGACTAGCGAGTCAAACTACCTGGTGGTAGTTTTCCGGGTGTTCTCCCATACGATACGCAAATGCGGAGGAGTTCATCCTGGAAGGCACTGTCCTCCTTCTTCAGTGTCACGGAGCCAAGTCAGACTTCTACCTACGGGTGCTCCATCACAATAGAAGCTGCCCCACTCCCTTTCCCCGCCCTCAACTATTTCTTTACAATGCAATAGTTCAAACGCTGTTTTACAAAAAGATGCTAATCAACTTATTGCCGATTTTACTATATTTTTAATCGAATTGTCAATAGTTCTACATAGTCCACTTGCAACAATTGTAATTAATTAGAGTATTACTAAGGAACAAAACATTTTTTTTTTCATAAATCAATTTCAATAAAAAATTTTACAAAGTAAAATTATTATTATTATTATTATTATTAATTGTTTAAAGTTAAGCAATTCTAGCAGCAATATTGCATTTTTTATCTGGTTAGCTAAAAGCAATTAATTACTAAATTTTTAATTTCTGGAACATTTTTCTGTTCTTAAAACTGAGTCTAGGTGCATAAAAATGAACTCTTCAATAAATGACTTTCGAGTTTGCTAATTTATCATTAATATAATGTCAAATATTGCACTAAAGAAAATAAATTAAAGTGAAATGGGATAATGAACAAAAATGGGCCTCGTAGATCTTGATTTAAATGGACAGGTATTACTTTTCAGAAATTAATGAAGAATACAAAGAAATAAATTGTTTCAGAAGTAAACTAAAACTAACGCAGATGAAAAATTACCTCATATTTTTCCCATGTTGTCCAAAAAAATTGATACATCAATTTTTCCTACTTAAATAAACCAGCTTATGAATTTATAATTAAAAATTTAAATAATTTAGAGCTCATATTTTCTAATGGTTACTAAAACATTTCACGTATTTAATTTTTAAAGTAAAACTTTTTAGCCACAAACTGACTTATAAATTTTAAATATTACAAATTTAAATTAGTTTTAATTATTTTATGTTGAATTTTTATTTTACTTTGAATTATTATTTTACTTTTATTACATTAACAAATTAAAATATTTGAATTACAGATTTGTGATTTGCAATAAAATTGTTCTTTGAAATAATAATATAATAGAATGCTTGCTCTTATCATTCTTTTATATCATTATTTCTATACAGCTATTTAAGTTATTATATCACTATTTCTATACAGTTATTTTAGTTATTATATCACTATTTCTATACAGTTATTTTAGTTATTATATCACTATTTCTATACAGTTATTTTAGTTATTGTATCATTATTCCTATAAGAAAAACTATATTCCTATATAGTTTTTCTTTTTAAATCATAATACTTTTATTATCTTAAGTCGGTTTTTCAAAAATGCCATAATTCAATCCCTGATTTAATGCCATGATTAAAAATGCCATAATTCAAAAAAATTCTTCATTGAAATAAAGATATAATAAAATGCTCACTCTAAACATTCTATTATGTCATTATTCCTATATAATTATTTAAGTTATTGTATCATTACCCCTATACGAAAAACTATATCCATATATAATAAATGTGCATCCTAAATATAACATCATCAAACTTGAAAATTATTATTTAGAATTTTTTTAACTAACTATTATTTCTAAGTGCATCATAGAAATATATTTTATTCTTGTTTTTATTATAAAAAAAATCAATTGCAATTACTTAATAATAATCATTTTAAGACACCAATTTATATGATTTATAGTGTGACTAAAAGTTGATAAATCTCTATATTAAATGTTGCTATTATAACACGTGCTTAATTAAAAGACATCGTTAGATTGAAAGTGGTTGTTATATCACGTGCAAAAGAAATGTTTATATTAAAATGTTATTATATCACGTCCTTAATTAAAATAAATCGTTATATAGCAAATATCAAACTTCTTATTAAAGCAACTGTAGTTACAATATCTCGTTATATACTTTGATTGAGGGTATTCATATGATCATCAGTATACTGCCATATGAATAATACGTTATGTAATATACAACGTGCCATCCAAGAGATCTGATGAAAGATATCATTTCCTGGTTAAAGAAACATCGTATCACTTATGTAGCAGTTTTAATTAGCTCTTTCTTTTTATTTGTATGTTGTAAATTAGTAGTATATTCTTCTCTCAGTATGAGACATATGTACTTACTTGAGAACACCTTTAAGAATATGATACTCTTTTAGGAATTAACAAATAGTTAAATTATGTTTTCCTACTTTATCTACTTTTTCCTAAGAATTTAACTATATCACTCTTTCAAGAAGGCAAAATCTGATTAATAAATACTTTAAATAAAGTATTCATTCATCAGATTTTGATTTTTAAATTCTGAAATACTTTGTCGAAATCTGAAATTAGTTTCATGTTATGTATGTCTTACAAAGTAGAATCAACAAGCTATATCTGTTATTTATTATATTAGTGTTATCTACTACTTATTATATTTACGAGTATGTTTTTTCAATTCCTTCTATTAGCTCCCCCTCTCCCTAGATATATCTTGTTCAAATTTTCAGTCGTGAAAATTTGAACAAAATACTTTTTATTCATCCACTCAAGTTCAAATACATTTCTTTAACTTGTAGTGGATGACACTTGATCTTAATACATTTTTTTTTCAAATATTAATTCAGTAATTAAATTTAATTAATTTATTTTAGTTTTTTTTTTAGATTTAAGGTGCATATATCTACCAACAGATGGCTCCAGATAAACTTTAAAAAATGAATGAAAATTATTTATAAAGGACTTTCTGCAATAGAGTGAAAAAAAAGTAGGAATTGACTTTACATTTTTTTTTTTTATATTACTTGTTTTCTCTGGGTATCACACAAAATAGTATTGTTTTAATCAGTACCTCTCAAAAGACTAAAGTTACTGTTCTCCGGATCAGTGGATCTCAGTTCGAAATCTTACAAGCGCAAACGATGTTCAAATTTATAACATCCATGTCTAGGATTGGAATGATAAACTCGTAATCCAGAGACCTTTCCAATGGGACTCGAGGACAAAGTAGAAGCATGTGAACCTAGAGAGAATCCCTCAGATAGGATGTCAACTCCTCAGATATTACTTTTGAAATGAGTATTTTGTTCCAAATTGAAATTTTGATGCATTGTAGCAGGTACCTCCTTCGGCAAAGATAAATCAGCTATATATCTGCAGTTTCAATAACTTCAGATACAAAATACATAAAAAGTGCATTTGAATAAAACAACTTTTCAAAATTTTCAAAATTAAAATGTATTTGAAATCAACAAGAGCCTTTCAATAACTGCAAGTCGTTGAAAGTATTTAAAAGATATCATGTAGTTATTAAGAACATTTTACTATACATTTCTTTAATATTCTTTCGATTGCAATATTCTTATAAAGAAGTAATATAAAAAAAAATTTTAAGTCAATTCGTACTTTTTTTTCACTTTATTGTAGAAAGTCCTTTATAAATAATTTGCATTCATTTTTTTAAGTTTATCTGGCGCCCTCTGTTGGTAGATACATGCAACTTAAATCTAAAAAGAAACTAAAATTAATTAATTAAATTTAGTTACCGAATTAATATTTGAAAAAAACTGTATTAACATCCAAGGTCATCCCCTACAAGTTCAAAAAAAATGTATTTGAATTTGAGTGGATGAACAGAATGTATTTTATTAAGGATTGAAAATTTGAATAAGAAATGGAGAGTGTGAGCTAATAGAAGGAATTGAAAAAATACATAAAAATTGCATTTGAATAAAACAAATTTTGTAAGTTTTCAAAATTAAAATGTATTTGAAATCAACAAGAGTCTTTCAATGACTGCAAGTCGTTGAAAGTATTTAAAAGATATCATTTAGTTATTAAGAACATCTGACGATGCATTTCCTATTATTCTTTTTGTCCTAATATTCTTATAAAAAAATACCCTGATATTAAAAATAAATGTATATAAATCTTATTATCCTATGTTATCTCTGTTTTATTTACTTATTGTTTGAATAAATGAAAGGTAAAAATTGGGATTATCTTTTTGTCATCATCCGCTTTTACAGATTAATCACATTCGTATCAATCACGTGAAAACAAGTTATTCGAAACATTTCTACAGCCAAAATTATTTTAATCAATATATATCGTATCATCGATGAGGAAACAGTATCGATTGAACTAAAATAAAAATGAATATCAGAATTTTCCATTTAAATTTAATTCATATTCTATCGTGAGTATAGTTGTAAAGTAGAGATTGTAATAGATTAATTGCACTGACATTAAGGCTACACGTTGTAATTTGTTTAGGTTTTCTTTCATGCAACATACAAATGAAGAGCAACCCTCTTAGTATGCTTTAGTTGTTTCATATATCACCTGGTAGACGGTACCATCTAGACAAAGCCCAAGAACTCATGTGGTCTCACGGAAAGAGGGGTAGCTACTGTTGTGATGGAGCACCCGTAGGTAGAAGTCTTACTTGCGTTGACGCTGATTTTACGGGGTAGGGGTTTCATCCCTAAACGCAACAGCCATGTTAGACAGGGACCTACGGCTTAAAGTGGATTTCGATCCACTACAAATAAAACACACTACACATATAAAACTTAAAAATAAATATGTCAGCAGATTGTGCACAGCAGTCAGCCATCTGTATCCCCAAAATATGTTTTTTTGCGTATAACTCACAAATAATAGGCAGAAAACACTCTATTTTGCATCGAAACTTAAATGTCACCACGGCGCTCAAGAATTCCAATTAATAATCAAGCAAACAATCATGATTCTCAAAATCGACAATGAACCATCAAGTTTTCATTTATGGTCATTCTAAACATCATGAAATGAAACCTATCAATTTAATGCCAGTGGTCCCAGGTACCAATTCGGACCTGTCCGAAATTCAACTCACAAATGCACAGGTCAACCTTTCCCTCGCAATTAGCATAGATATGGAGGTCCAGGCACGAGTGGGACCTTCGGCGATCCACTGATATTCGACCGCATTAGGCTAATTGCTTCCTGGCTCGCATGCTATTGAACCTCGGAACAACATTATTCAAATACCCCGAGAGACAGAGCAAAACTCTGGTTAAAATGGATTTGGAAATGGACCGAATGTAACACAATGTAAATCGTCATGGTAAGTATCTTTAGTTGTTTGAGCAATGATTTTTGTCTTACTGAAAGAGTTGCATGTTACAATATTTATATAATAATTAAATTAAAATATGGACACTCTCTCACAAACTTCTAAATTATTGGATTGTAATGAAACAGTTGATTATCTTGGAAACAAATTTGATGCCTTTAAGCAAATTTTTTTATATATTCAGCATGTAATTTTGAGATATTTTTAATATTTAATATTTTAAATATATAATACTCGTTGAAAATTCTCAGACTTTTGCTATTTCTAAGTATTGAATATTCTGACATGAGTTCGAAAAAAAAATAATAAAATTGAAAAAAAATTCTTAGACTTTTAATGTTGTTTTAGTTGGAAATTCTCAGAGTCGAATTTTACGTAGAAATTCTAGAATTTTGTGAGAATTCAAATTTTATGTGAAAATTCGAGTTTTATGTGAAATTTTAAGTGAAAATTTAAGTTTTATGTGAAATTTTAAGTGAAAATTTAAGATTTGGGTTTACAGTGTCGAGTGTAAAAGAAAGGAAAACAAAAGAAATTCTTATACATTTAAATTATGTCCTTCAAATATCATACAATCGGCACTAATATAATTTTCTATTTCAACTGGAGATATAGTATATTCAAGATGAGTTATGCACGTCTCTGGTTCACTATATCATATCGTATATAAAGTTTAGAGAACCGTTTTTCTTCTTGAGTCTAAGCGGAAGGACTTTCCAATGAACAGATTTATCATGCCCCTATCCTACACAGAAAATGTAATGCTCGACTCGTGGCTCAGTGGCAACGTCTACCGCTGGTGAGCATTATGACGCCCTATGAAACGGAGGTTCAATCTACTATTTGTTAGAAACACTGTGTCAGAAAGCGAAGAGACACGACAGAGCTCAAGAATTCTCATTAATAGGCAAGTAAATAATCATAATTCTCAAAATCGACAATTAAACATCAAGTTTTCATGATGGCCATTCTAAACCACCATGAAATGAAACCTATCCATTCAATACACATTCAAAATCCAGTGGTCAAAGGTACCAATTCGGTCCTGTCCAAAATTCAACTCATGCACCGCACGAATGCACAGTCAACCTTTCCCTCGCAATTAGCATAGATATGGAGGTCCAGGCACGAGTGGGACCTTCGGCGATCATATTCGACCACATTAGGCTAATTGCTTCCTGACTTGGATATTATTGAACCTCGGAACAACACTATCCAAATACCCGGAGAGATCGGCTGCAAAACTCAAGGGAAAATGGATTTGGAAATGGACCTAATTTAATACAATATAAATTGTTGTGGTTAGTCTCTGGAGTTGTTTGAGCAATGATTTTTGTCTTACTGAATGATTTGGATATTTGAATATTTGTATAATAATTAAATAAAAGTATAGTTATTTTAGTAACGGGAGATTATTTTGTATATTTATAATTGGGGAATAGTAGAGGGAGATTTTGTATAGTTAATATCGATTGGCTTGTTTTGTCGCTCTACGGTCATCTTGTGCACCCTTTGGGCTAAACAGACCGGGACCTACATTTTAACGTGGATTTTGAACCACTAACAAACATCCATACCAGCGCCAGGATTCGAACCTGGAGCCAGTGGTACTCAAGGTAAGAGCGCTAGCCAATTAGCCATCAGGCCGCGAATAGTAGAGGAGGAATATTTTGTATCGTTATTAAAGGGTTGTTGTATTGGGGAATAGTAGATCATATTATTATTGGGGAATAGTAGATCATAGTTCTCAAAATCGACAATGAACCATCAAATTTTGTATTATGGTCATTCTAAACCACCATGAAATGAAACCTATCCCTTCAATATACTTCATTCACACCCAGTGGTCCCCTGTACCAATTGAGACCTGTCCGAAATTCAACTCTCGAATGCACAGGTCAAACTTTCCCTCACTATTAGCATAGATATGGATGTCCAGCACGAATGGGACTGTCGGCGATCCACTGATATTCGACCTCATTAGGCTAATTGCTTCCTGACTCGGATGCTATTGAACCTCAGAACAACATTATTCAAATACCCCTCAACTGCAAAACTCTGGGGAAAATGGATTTGGAAATGGACAGAATTTAACGCAATGTAAATCGTCATAGTTAATATCTTTAGTTGTTTGAGCAATGATTTTTGTCTTATTGAAAGAGTTGTATGCTAGAATTTTTATATACTATTTAAATAAAAATATAGTTATTTTTGGGGAATAGTGGAAGGAGATTATTTTGTATAGTTATTATTATTTGGGAATAGTAGAGGGTTTTGTTTGGTTTGATTCCAGTGACAAAATGATGAAAAACTTTACAGGTTTAGAGTATATACTTATAATCATAAATTCCCACATATTGTATTTTTTTAATTTCTACATCAGAAAGAGAAATACAGACAATTTAGTCACCTTTGCTATTGATTTGATAATCTTGTATACATAGTTGGTCGCCATATCCCCTGTACAAGAAAAACAAATATCGTGGTACTCCCGAATAATATTCGCTATGTTGATATCGTGGAAGAAAAACAAATATCGTGGTACTCCCGAATAATATTCGCTATGTTGATATCGTGGAAGAAAAACAAATATCGTGGTACTCCCGAATAATATTCGCTATGTTGATTGCCAGCTCGGAGTATAAATCCTCTTCCGAGGGAGGGTCCAGACAATGCACTATGTTTTCCTTTGATAGGAATTGTAGCTTAGTTATTTCTATTGCGTTAAAAATTTCTTTTCTTTTGTAATTCAAATCCAAATCTCCTTTTGTGTTTTTTCAAGAATTAATTTCTAAGTATGCACTACAAAAATAAATATTTCTTTACTGACAGGCTCATAAATTCTATAGTATTTGATTAACTATACTTAACAACGTTTTCTGACATCGGAAGTTTAATTAAAAAATTTTATATTAAAATATAATCTTAATTAAATTATATTGAAATGAATCAACTTTTAATGTTAAAAGTTTGAATTTTTTAATTTTTATATGAGACGTTGAAAAACTTAGAGGCATTTAAATATTTCAATTTTTTACAATGTTTCCAAAAGAAATATTTTTAAATTTTTTGTTGGGAACCAGTAATATTTTAAATGTGTGTGTTTTCTTATAAATAATCAGCGTGCTTCTTTAAAACGAGTATCTGAATTGAGCCTTTGGCCAAATTGCAAAATATGGGCCATTGAGATTTGACAACTTTTTTGTAACGGCGAATGGGCGATATGTCGCCAGATGTGATGGCTGCAACAGCTAAACAAGGCTGCAACTGATGGTTGCAACAGCTATGATGGCTGCAACAGCTCAAGGACATGATAAGGAGTAAGCTCGACATCAGGGTAATTGCCACATTTTTGTATTTTGTAACGCCATCAGCAGACATTTTCATATTTTTGTGTGACTTCATAATTAACTTTGCGAGAATAGTAGCTGTTCTTCTGTCGACATTTAATACTGTAATTTGGTATTCAGTTTTGATCTTAGAAGGAATTATAAGTTTAGATTTTGTCAAGACAATTGCCTCTGCAAGGAAAGTAGAAATGATAGTCTGGATAAATTCAGTAAGCCTACCAAAAACAGGATTTTCTTCCCTTTAGAAAATGTGTTCTTTTTTAAACTTCAATTCGAAGCTATTAATTTTGTTTCTTCATTGTAGTAATTTCTGAAAATTTTTGGTAGATAAATTTAGTGAACCTACCACAAATTACCGGAATTTACCACAATTAGTCACTTTGAATTAAAAAGTGAACACAATTAGTCAGATTTAATCACTTTGAATTAAACAAAGCTTAGAAAAGAGTACATTTTTTAAACAAAAAAACTGTTTTTGTTTTAAAAAAAATTTAAACCGTTGTTTTACTTTTGGGATACTTTGCGGCCTGCTGGACAATTGTATTACGCTCTGGCCTTTGATACCACAGGCTTCAGCTTCGAATCCTGGCGAGGGCATGGATGTTTGTGTGTGATTTGGATTCCATGTTGCACTGTAGATCCCGGTCTAATTAGCGTAAAATATGCACAAAATAACCATAGAGCGACAAACTAAAACTCAAAAACTAATCTGTGATACTTTAAATTTATATGCAGGTTAATGAATAAAACAAATCCCAGACCTCAAAACTTGATTATTAAATTTGCTTTGAAGTAATTTCCTCCATTATAATTCAAATAGCTACATTCTTGAGGGAATTTCCAACACAAAGATCAAAAGCGCATTAATTACTCACAAGGTGTTTATACAACAGTTTATATTTGAATAGATTGGATTAGATTTGTTTGTTTACGTATAAATTTGCA
Organism: Caerostris darwini; assembly: GCA_021605075.1. Classification (NCBI taxonomy): domain Eukaryota; kingdom Metazoa; phylum Arthropoda; class Arachnida; order Araneae; family Araneidae; genus Caerostris; species Caerostris darwini. Next base: position 185,049 of record BPLQ01011731.1, on the reverse strand, counting down.
TTCAAAATGTACAAAAACTACGATTACGAACTAGCAAGAAAAGTAAAAGAAACTGTTGAAAACTTCTTATTAAAAACTAATTAACAAAACGGTTTTTAGTAACGAAAAATTAAGTATTAAATGGCTGCTATATTGATCATAGTATTTTATTAAACTTCATATATTAAAATTTCTTTTTCTTTTTTTTTTCCACACACCAAAAGCTGAATTAAAAGCAGTAATAAATAAGAGGATTTGAATTAAATAAATATAAAAACAAATTCAAAAGCATTTAGAAAATATTAAATTAACAATTAATACTAAAGTACCAAAACCATTCTATTAAATAGCATAAATATAATAGTTTTGTCGGTATTTCTAAGACAGAATTGAAGTATAAAATTATCATTTATTTTATCAATTCAGGGAATGTCCTTTATAAATGCATTTTGCTTTATTATGGTAATAAACTTGTTTAATAACACAAAAAGAATATAAATAAAATACCAAAAACTTCATAATTCAATTACAAAACATTTGATTAAAAATTATTTCTTTTTATTATAATTCACGAATTAATGTGGAAAATTAATAAAATATTTAATCATAAAATCTAGCGTTTTCCTTTGTTAGGAATTGTAGCTTAGTTATTTCTATTGCGTTAAAAATTTCTTTTCTTTGTAATTCAAATCCAAATCTCCTTTTGTGTTTTTTTCCAAGAATTAATTTCTAAGTATGCACTACAAAAATAAATATTTCTTTACTGGCAGGCTCATAAATTCTATAGTATTTGATTAACTATACTAAACAACGTTTTCTGACATCGGAAGTTTAATTAAAAAAATTTTATATTAAAATATAATCTTAATTAAATTATATTGAAATGAATCAACTTTTAATGTTAAAAGTTTGAATTTTTTAATTTTTATATGAGACGTTGAAAAAAACTTAGAGGCATTTAAATATTTCAATTTTTTACAATGTTTCCAAAAGAAATATTTTTAAATTTTTTTGTTGGGAACCAGTAATATTTTAAATGTGTGTTTTTTTATAAATAATCAGCGTGCTTCTTTAAAACGAGTATCTAAATTGAGCCTTTGGCCAAATTGCAAAATATGGGCCATTGAGATTTGACAACTTTTTTGTAACGGCGAATGGGCGATATGTCGCCAGATGTGATGGCTGCAACAGCTAAACAAGGCTGCAACTGATGGTTGCAACAGCTATGATGGCTGCAACAGCTAAACAATCAAGGACATGATAAGGAGTAAGCTCGACATCAGGGTAATTGCCACATTTTTGTATTTTGTAACGCCATCAGCAGACATTTTCATATTTTTGTGTGACTTCATAATTAACTTTGCGAGAATAGTAGCTGTTCTTCTGTCGACATTTAATACTGTAATTTGGTATTCAGTTTTGATCTTAGAAGGAATTATAAGTTTAGATTTTGTCAAGACAATTGCCTCTGCAAGGAAAGTAGAAATGATAGTCTGGATAAATTCAGTAAGCCTACCAAAAAAAACAGGATTTTCTTCCCTTTAGAAAATGTGTTCTTTTTTAAACTTCAATTCGAAGCTATTAATTTTGTTTCTTCATTGTAGTAATTTCTGAAAATTTTTGGTAGATAAATTTAGTGAACCTACCACAAATTACCGGAATTTACCACAATTAGTCACTTTGAATTAAAAAGTGAACACAATTAGTCAGATTTAATCACTTTGAATTAAACAAAGCTTAGAAAAGAGTACATTTTAAACAAAAACTGTTTTTGTTTTAAAAAAATTTAAACCGTTGTTTTACTTTTGGGATACTTTGCGGCCTGCTGGACAATTGTATTACGCTCTGGCCTTTGATACCACAGGCTTCAGCTTCGAATCCTGGCGAGGGCATGGATGTTTGTGTGTGATTTGGATTCCATGTTGCACTGTAGATCCCGGTCTAATTAGCGTAAAATATGCACAAAATAACCATAGAGCGACAAACTAAAACTCAAAAACTAATCTGTGATACTTTAAATTTATATGCAGGTTAATGAATAAAACAAATCCCAGACCTCAAAACTTGATTATTAAATTTGCTTTGAAGTAATTTCCTCCATTATAATTCAAATAGCTACATTCTTGAGGGAATTTCCAACACAAAGATCAAAAGCGCATTAATTACTCACAAGGTGTTTATACAACAGTTTATATTTGAATAGATTGGATTAGATTTGTTTGTTTACGTATAAATTTGCATTCAAAATGTACAAAAACTACGATTACGAACTAGCAAGAAAAGTAAAAAGAAACTGTTGAAAACTTCTTATTAAAAACTAATTAACAAAACGGTTTTTAGTAACGAAAAATTAAGTATTAAATGGCTGCTATATTGATCATAGTATTTTATTAAACTTCATATATTAAAATTTCTTTTTCTTTTTTTTTTCCACACACCAAAAGCTGAATTAAAAAGCAGTAATAAATAAGAGGATTTGAATTAAATAAATATAAAAAACAAATTCAAAAGCATTTAGAAAATATTAAATTAACAATTAATACTAAAGTACCAAAACCATTCTATTAAATAGCATAAATATAATAGTTTTGTCGGTATTTCTAAGACAGAATTGAAGTATAAAATTATCATTTATTTTATTAATTCAGGGAATGTCTTTATAAATGCATTTTGCTTTATTATGGTAATAAACTTGTTTAATAACACAAAAGAATATAAATAAAATACCAAAAACTTCATAATTCAATTACAAAACATTTGATTAAAAATTATTTCTTTTTATTATAATTCACGAATTAATGTGGAAAATTAATAAAATATTTAATCATAAAATCTAGCGTTTTCCTTTGTTAGGAATTGTAGCTTAGTTATTTCTATTGCGTTAAAAATTTCTTTTCTTTTGTAATTCAAATCCAAATCTCCTTTTGTGTTTTTTTCCAAGAATTAATTTCTAAGTATGCACTACAAAAATAAATATTTCTTTACTGGCAGGCTCATAAATTCTATAGTATTTGATTAACTATACTAAACAACGTTTTCTGACATCGGAAGTTTAATTAAAAAAATTTATATTAAAATATAATCTTAATTAAATTATATTGAAATGAATCAACTTTTAATCTTAAAAGATTGAAATTTTTAATTTTTATATGCGACGTTAAAAAACTTACGGGCATTTAAATATTTCAATTTTTTACAATGTTTTCAAAAGAAATATTTTTACATTTCTTGTTGGGAACCAGTAATATTTTAAATGTGTTTTTTTTTATAAATTATCAGCGTGCTTCTTTAAAACGAGTATCTGAATTGAACCTTTGGCCAAATTGCAAAATATGGGCCATTGGGATTTGAGAACTTTTTTGTAACGGCGAATGGGCGATATGTCGCCAAATGTGATGGCTCATGTTTCTTTATTGTTTGCAATCCGCTTCACTTACAATCGCAAACCCTTTGCTTGGTGCACTTTGGCGAAAATATTTCTTAACGTCAAATCTCAACGGCGCCTATTCTGCGATTTTGCTCAGCTTTTTTTTAAAGTTAAACAATTATCGTAATGTTAAGATAAGAATAAATAAGAATAAATGTACTAAGAATAAATAAAAAATGTAATAAGAATAAATATGAAAAAATGTAATAAGAATCTAAAATACAACTTTTCATAGTGTACACGAACGTTTTCTTTTTTTAGAAAGTTTCTTTCTGCTGTTTTATTATGGATGTTGTCTAGCAATATGTATGCATGCTAACAAACATTATTTCTTTTTTTTATAGATTAAGTCTAAAGAAATCGTTTAAGAATCTAAAAAAGCATCTTAGATGTTCATAGAAATTTTACCTAAGTAAAAATAAACACTGTGGATCTAAAATCTACTTTAAAACGATTCGTATTCACAAAATAACAGGATGACAAAATAATCAATGACCAAAATATTCTAACGAAAACATAGGAAACCGATTATCATGAAAAATGAAATGAGATATTCCGTTTTCTAAAGCCTACTAGAAGTCAATGTTGATACTCTGCACTGCATTTGAAGATAAAAAAGCAGTTTTCTTTTCCTAAGCCCCTTATTCCTTAGAAACATATCTGTAAAATCTTTTACGCACTGTGATGGAAACTTGACATTCAACTAGATCGTTTATCTAGTGCAATTTTTTAGGAATCACTTGTTATATTCGATAGCGACAAAAGTGGTGTAAAAGGATGTCCATAATAAGTATGTCAACTAATTCACAGCTCTTTTTCAAAAGTAGTACTTAATCTTTAAATCATTTTATATTATATAAATCAATTTTCCTTATATTATTAAAATTATTTTGAATATTATAAATGACCAAGGTAAATTTAAAGAACCGGATAAACACTAGTGTCCAAAAATTAATCATAATCCGTAATTATATTAATAATGAAGGAAATCTAAGCCTGAAAGGCAGAAAATGTTTCACTTTCGATATATTATTCTCCACAAATGATTTCAAGTAATTTTACCTATATTTACTCGCATTTTTTGCATTTTCTGAATTTTCTTTAGCTATTTAAATATTTTAATATTTTATTATATAATTATTATTTTATTAATATTTATTTAAATATTTTCACCAGTATATGCGTGCGTGCGTGTTGTAACGTCTTGAGCTATAACAGCTTCAAGAAGAGGGCAACTATCAGGTTCATGAGAACACTTTAATTATTTTACAGATATTATATCTGTAGGATTTGTTTTTGTGGTAATCAGCAGGCGGCGACACTTTACGGTCGCTTGTCTTTGACAGGGCCTGTTTACAATGTGGGGGAGTATTCAACTTTGAACTCTGACCCCACGAGAAGGGGGCAGGACCCCGTAGATGGGCGAGAAAGGAGAACGCTAGCTGACACGAGAGAGGAGGGAGACTGAGAAAAGCTGCGTCAAGCAGAGATAGAAAATGGTTGTGAATGTTTAACATTTAATGTAAATATCATTGTAAATTAATGTATCAGTAAATGGCTTTATTTAAAGTAACGTACCGTTACTGCGTTTTGTACGTCAAATACCCTAGACACCCACTGCAAAAGTTCAGCTTTTGTTAGACTGGTAGAGAAGTCTAACAAAACTGTAGGTTCGACCGGGATGAATCTTTTGCAAGCGGCTAACTCTACAGAAATTGGGGGCTCGGCCGGGATGAATCTATTGAAACTGGTGTAAACCTACAAAAATTGGGGGCTCAGGCCAAGACGAATCCTTTGGAATGTTGAAGGGAAGCGTTGAAGAATTGGTTATAAATGATACAGCGAGATAAGGCCATCCTGGCCAAAACGAATCCGTTGGAATGTTGAAGGGAGTTGAAGAATTGGTTATAAATGATACAGCGAGATAAGGCCACCCTGGCCAAGATGAATCCGTTGGAATGTTGAAGGGAACGCTGGCAGACGGCGAAACTGCAACGGGCTGCGTCAAGCAGCGAGAGAAAATGACTGTTATGTAATAATTATTAATGTAAATATTGCTGTATATATAACCGTGCTTCATTAAATATGTGTTATTGGGAGAAAAACAACGCTTCGTTGATGTGTTTGGAAATACACCCACTGCAAAAGTTCAGCAATTGTTAGACTGGTAGAGAAGTCTAACAAAACTGTAGGTTCGGCTGGGATGAATCTATTGAAACCGGTGTAAACCTACATATATGAATATGAACTCCATTAATTACAAATTATTATTTGTAAAAATAATGAAAAATAAAGAATTAATTTTGATACACGAGTGCAGTTTACTCCAACGATCTAGATTTTCAGAATTCTCAAATATACGACAAACCTAATGGGCTGGTCTGCGATAGACCTTAATTATCACACTGCGTGATGCATGAAACCACAAGGGGCTCACTTTGAAAACAGGCAGAATCCCCAGTCTGTTCAATCACTTTCAGATAAAAAGAAAGACAACAATTCTTGTTGGCTCGTCGCAGAACTCTCTTCCTTCTTCTCCAAAGACCTCCCTTCAAGGAAATCCGTCAAGAGGTCAGCTTCCCTCACTTCTCATTGAACTGAACACTTCCTCGGCCCATAGTCTATCACCACAATTCAACAACTCCCGACGTCAACAACTTGCATATCCCGTATGTAAGTGTTTCAACTTGTGAAGATCGAACAGACAATTGCTAATTTCATGAAGTCTGAAACATCCGTGACACTTTCTGTACACTTTATGTACATGTCTATCCGTGACACTGATATTTTTTAATGATTTCCTAAGATATTCGTTGTTACGATTTTCTGTAAAGTTGTGGAGAATCTATTCACTTATGAGACCAATTGTATGTAATAAATATAGATGGAAAATACTATAATTATCTTTTAATAGTTTTTCTAAATATATCAAGTAAAAAAATTCTTTATCGCTAGCAATTAAACCCTGCACCCAAAATAGAAACCAATATTGGCATGATTCCTCTTCAGGCATTTCCTATTTTTTTTTTTTTTTTTTTTTTTTTTTACTTTTGATAGAACTGACGAAATAATAGCTTCAGGCAAAAAAATATTTAGTTAATTAATGGTCCCCAGCTTTATTTTTGTGACTTATCTATATTTTTCCTATTTTTTATAAACAAGCGTTGATAGTTACCACTTACAATTTATATAATTACATGTCTAGATAATTAAGCATATATTCTAGATATTCCGATATTTAATAAAAATTATCAATGAAAAAAATGTTTTGCTGACTGATATTTGATTCAGAGGTATTTTGAGATATGAAAAAAACAGAAAATTCGTAAACAAAAATTCTCAGTTCGTGCTTATCATGAAAATGTGCTGAAACAAGCAATTTTTAGAAACCGAAAGTGGTATCGCATACTTATGAAACCAAGGAAATCATCAAGGAAGCACTGACGCATATTTCGCCACTTAATTGTGAAAGAGAGCTTTTGAGCTGCTTAATTTTGTCTGGGAAGAGATAAACTACCAGGAAGTCTTCTCGCTGGAATAAAACAGATCACGTCGGGGGAATGTGATGGTTCATCCTCATGATTAAGAAAAGTAAATTATGCGGATGGCTATACATTTTTCGAAAAGTAAATCACATACTGGCCATACATTTTTCGAAAAGTAAATCACATACTGGCCATAAATTTTTCGGAAAGTAAGTTATGTAATTTATTTATCGAAAAATGTATGTAAGACACGTATCACACAAGCTTATATCGTCTCCTTCATCGTGAAGCAAACGCATCTTACTATTCACACAAGAAGTTAACTATGTGATGACTTTCAACAATTTTATTTTCTCTGGAGGCAAGCCCCGACTATAAACCACAACTGTCCACATTGATTCCTGCTAACCTCTCAGGTTCAGCTATAGAATGATTCACGCAATTGAGGATAAATGTTGGAATACAAATAAATTTATTATTTGAGTTCCAACGGTGGTTTGTTACATGTCGAAGGTAAGGAAACAAGCCTATCTGATTAGACCTTAAGGAATCTCAACAAGTATGAGGATCTAATACTATCATCAACAATCCGTTCCTGACGATGTAGGGTCCGTATAGCCATTGATAAAGATAACTGTTCACGATATCCCTCCATCGCCTTTCCACTTTCGTGAATCAATGCATAATTATTCTTATCCCAATATACTCTCTAGATTTTAAGACATTTGTTGTTTAATTGTAAATTACGGCAAATTGTCAGTAAAGAGAATGTTGTTCCGTTCTTTTTTTCCCAAAATTAGATTTTACTCCTACACTTTCTGCGTTTCGACACGATAATCAATAATAATCCAAACCCAATCAAATCCTTGAGAACATAAAATTCTGCATTATTGAATTAGTTTTGGGAAATTTGAGTTGAAACAATAATGCCAGTGACCTTCTAAATGTCCTATCATGATGAGTTTCCATTGGGTGTCCTTTCATAATGTCCTAAATGACCTTTCACGAAGGGTTTTCTCTTGTCCTTTGTTGGTTTTAAGTACCGATCTGTCCCTTTGTGCTTTGTATGCCCAATCCTTGTTCTCACTATTAAATTACATTTACATTTGCTAAATATCATTTCCATAAGTTGCACATTCTGAGATACTCCGAAGTTTTCCCGGCCCATAATTGCCCAGTCTCTATATCACTAATGGCTGTTATCTTTATCAATGATCATACGGATCATACATTATCAGGAACGGATTGTTGATGGTAGTATTAGATCCTCATATCTATTAAGATTCCTTAAGGCCTAAACAGACAGGCCTATTGAGCAAATGTTTGTTGTTGTGTGATTTATTAATTATTAGGAAGTCATGAACACTGCAAATTTTCTTAATCTACTTCAACAGGTTTTAGGTCACTTTTCACACTTTATCTAAAGGGAGTAGTTTTCTACGTAACAGACAAAATTTGCAAATGAAGTAGTTAGTAATTGTCATAATTTCCCTTTTATTTGAGTTGCTAAAATGGCAAATGATTATATTGTTATTTCACACAACATTCAATTAATTTTTCAGAATTGCATAGATACATTATAAATAACTCTCTGTGGTAAATTGTACAATAATTACAAAGCAATGTATTGTAAAAGGTGCTAAAACAATCACATGCAGACATATTTTGATTTTGTTTGCCGCTCTACAGTCATTTTTTTTCACGCGCTAGGTTAATTAGACCGGAACCTACTGTTTAACGAGGATTTCGAACCACTAATACACATTCATACCATGGTCAGAATTCGAACTGTGGGCTGTGGTTAGAAAGGCCAGAGAGCTAGCAAATTGACCATCAGGCAGCCTGCAGAATTCAATTTCGGTTTAACTTATTGTAAATTTAAATCACCTCGTCTTTCATTAAGCTCTGATTTTTTCAAATAAACACATATTAGCTTTGAAACACAATTCATCTCAAAATATCAAGACAAGCTAAGTTAATTTTCAAGGTGGTAACAAATAATTATCATCTTATTTATTTTTCAACCACTTCGCGTGATTCTAAAAACGACTTTCGGAAGACTTACGCCACTCAGACTAGTAAGAAAACCAAAATATCTGAAGGACAGGAGAAAAGAAAAAGGAGGAGGAAAGACAATACCATGAAATCATAAAACGCAAAACCGGAAACTGGAGAAGATTTGGGAACGGAATCTCTTTCCAGGAGAGACGAGCAGAGGTCTCGGAACATCGGAATCGAATTAGGGGGAAATATCAACCCTTTCCGGAAGACGAGAATTGGGAAAACAGGAAGGAATCAGGAGAAAAAAACAGGAGAAAAATCTCAAAAGGTAAAAGGGCCCCTTGTCTCGGAAAGGTAAATGTTTGGGAATGGGAGTTTTGGGATTGAAACCCGGATTAAAATGAGAGCTTGTACTGAAGGGCGACGGGAAATATCGAATTGTTTGCGAGATGTAAATTGGAACAAAAAATCAATTTGTTTTATTTGTTAAAGTGAATATTTAGTCGCAAATTTTGAAAATTGATTTTTTCTGAAAACGTTGAACGTTTTCTGATTTTTTTCGTTTGAAATAAAAAACGACACACTGATTTGATTTGTAATACAAATGCAAAGACATCGATTTTTTATAGACAGTTTTTTTTTTTTTTCAGGAAATGTTTTTTAAATCAAAACCTTAGTATACAAAAATAGATATTATGTTTTCATTTATAACTTCTGAAAATGTTTATCAGTTTTTCTGTGACGAAATAAAAATGATACACTGATTTGATTTGTAATACAAAGACATCAATCTTTTATAGGGTTTTTTTTCAGAAATATTTTTAAATCAAATCCTTAATATAGATGAATAGATATTATGTTTTAGTTAAAACTTTTGAAACATTTTATCAGTTATATGGTAAAACATTTAAATTAGAAACATTTACATAACAATTTTATAACATTGTTAAAGCATTTATTTCTACGAACTTTACGTTACATACCGTAATAGGGCTATAATCCGTAGCAAAGCGTAACTCGCAGGCACAATTTTTTATCCACATTAGTTACTATTACTACACCACACCACATCGCTACGCCTAGAGCTGAGTTGCCCTTTTACAGTTTTTGAGGGATGTGGGTGAGAAGTCTGATTGGGCTCTGTGACGCTCTACAGTCATTTGAGACCGTGACCTACGGCTAAAAAAGGATTCCGAACCATTACCAAACATCCATGCCACCGCCAACATTTGAACCTGAAGCCTGTGATTCCAAAGGCCAGAGTGCTAGTCAATTGGCCATCAGGCAGCTTGCAGACGTTATAAATGAGTTCAATTTAGGTTTACTTTATTGTAGTTTAAACCTCTTTTATATCATTAAACTTTGTTTTACCAAATAAACACATATTATTTTTCCAGATGGCAACAGGTAATTATCGTCTTATTTTTGAACAACCACTTCACGTGATTCTAAAACGACTTCTGGAAGACTTACGCCACTCTGACTCATAAGAAAATCAAAATATCTGAAGGTCAGGAGAGAAAAAAGCAAAAATTAGGAGGAAAGACAATACCGTGAAATCGTAAAACGCAAAACCGGAAACTGGAGAAGATTTGGGAAACGGAATCTCTTTTCCAGGAGAGACGAGCACAAGTCTCGGAGCATCGAAATCGAATTAGAGGAAAATATCAACAATTCCCGGGAGACGAGAATTGGGAAAACAGGAAGGAATTTTCTTCCGGAGAAAAATCTCAAAATGTAAAAGGGATCCAGCCCTCGGAAGGGCAAATGTTGGGAATGAGATTTTGTGATTGAAACCCGGATTAAAATGGAGGCTTGTACTGAGGGCGGCGGAAAATATAGAATTGTTTGCGAAATGTAAGTTGGAACAAAAAATCAATTTTGTTTTATGCTGTAAAGTGAATATTTAGTCGCAAATTTTTAAAATTGACTTTTTCTCTGACAAATAAAAAACGATACACTGATTTGATTTGTAATACAAATGCAGAAACATCGATCATTGATAGAATTTTTTTTTTCTTTGCAGGAATTTTTTTCAAATCAAAGCCTTAATATAGATGAATAGATATTATCTTTGTAGTTAAAACTTTTAAAACATTTCATCAGCTATATGGTAATACATTTAAATTATAATCATGTACATGACATTTTATAACGTTGTTAAAGCATTTATTTCTACAAACTTTACGTTGCATACTGTAATATAGTTATAATCCGCAGCAATGCATAACTCGCAGGCATAATCTTTTTATCTGCATTAGTTACTACTACTACACCACAACACATCAACACGCCTAGAGCTGAGTTGCCCCTTTTACAGTTTCGGAAGGATATGGGCGAGAAGTCTGATTGGGCTCTGTTACGCTCTACAGTCATTTGAGACCGTGACCTACGGCATAAAAAAAAAGGATTCCGAACCATTACCAAACATCCATGCCACCGCCAACATTCGAACCTGAAGCCAGTGATTCCAAAGGCCAGAGTTCTAGGTAATTGGCCATCAGGCAGCGTACAGATTTTATAAATGAATTCAATTTTGGTTTGCCTTATTGTAGATTTAAACAACTCTTGTATTCATTACACTTTATTTTTCCAAATAAACACATTAAGGAGCAACAAATAAGGTGGCAACAAATAATTACCATCTTATTTTTCCAGGTGGCAACAAATAATTATCATCTTATTTTTCCAGGTGGCAACAGATAATTATCATTTTATTTTTCCATGTGGTAACAAATAATTATTTTATTTTTCCAAGTGGAAACAGATAATTATCCTCTTACTTTTCCAAGTGGCAACAAATAATTACCATCTTATTTTTCCAGGTGGCAACAGATAATTATCGTCTTATTTTTCCAGGTAGCAACAAAGAATAATATTATTTTTCCAGATGGCAACAAGAAATTATATTATTTTTCCAATTGGCAACAAACAATTGTCATCATATTTTTTATTCGGTAACAAATAATTATGATATTTTTTTTTTATTCGGTAACAAATAATTATCTTATTTTTCCATTCGGTAACAAATGATTATCTTATTCTTCCAGGTTTCAACAAGTAATTATCGCCTTATTTTCACACAACCACTTCACGTGATTCAAAAAAGACTTTCGAAAGACAGGCGCCACTCTGACACGTAAGCAAATCAAAATATCTGAAGGACAGGAGAGAAAAAAAAGGGAAAAGGAGTAGGAAAGACAATACCGGGAAATCGTAAAACGCAAAACCGGAAACTGGAGAAGATTTGGGAAACGGAATCCAGGAGAGAACGAGCAGAGGTCTCGGAGCATCGAAATCGAATTAGGGAAACTATCAACCCTTCCCGGGAGACGAGAATCGGGAAAGCAGGAAGGAATTTTCTCCCGGAGAAAAATCCTAAAAGGGTAAAAGGGCTCCTTGCCTCGGAAGGGCAAATGTTTGGAAAGGGATTTTGGGATAGAAACCGGGATTAAAAATGGAAGCTTGTACTGAAGGGCGGAGGAAAATATCGATTTGTTTGCGAAATGTAAATTGGAACAAAAAATCAATTTGCTTTATTCTGTAAAGTGAATGTTTAGTTCCAATTTTTAAAATTGATTTTTTTTGTGACGAAAAAGAAAGATACACTGATTTGATGTGTAATACAAATGTAGAGATATCGATCGTTTATAGATATTTTGAAATCAAATCCTCCATATAGATGAATAGATATTATGTTTTTATTTATAGCTTTTGGAAACATTTTATCAGTTATGTGGATACCGATAAAGCATTCGTTGACGTACTACTGATTCGTGTAAATTTTATTTTGCATACTGTAATTTGCCAGATGGCCGAGTGGCTTGCGCCCTGGCGATTGGTGCCTCAAGTTTCGGTTCCGAGTCCCGGCTGTGCCATTGATGTTGGTAATTGTTCGGAATCCACTTAAAGCCTAATATTACTGTAGCGCGTTATACTTAGGGTGGAAAACTTTACCGCGTAAAAATAAAACATCTACTGTCTAGAAATCTGCCAGTAGGCAGACGGTCTTGGCCCACTATGGGGCTGTTGTGCCACTAATGATGATGATGAAAAAGGTAAATAATAATATACTGATTATAAATATAACTGCTTGTGGTATGTTGTACAAGAATTTCGAAGCAATGCATTGTACAAAGTGGTAAAACAATCAACTGTAGACTTTGGTGTCGTTGTACGGTCATTTTTTTGCCCGCTCTGGGCTAATTAGCTGATGCACAACAGTTAAACAACGTGTATTCTGATCCACTAACAAACATCCCTGCCACCACCAGAATTCGAACCTGAAACATGCCCATCAGCCCTCGTATGAATTATATCATACGCGGCGGAACTTAATGAACTTTATTGAACTTTATAAACGAATTCAATTTAGGTTTGTCTTAGGGTACATTTAAATATCTCTTGTATTCATAAAACTTTGTTTTACCAAATAAACACATACTAATTTTCAAGGTGGCAACAAATAATTAATCATCTAATTTTTCCAGGTGGCAACAGATAATTATCGTCTTATTTTTGCACAACCACTTCAAGTGAGTCTGAAAGCGACTTTCGAGAGACTTACGCCACTCTGACTCATAAACAAATCAAAATATCTGGACAGGAGAAGTAAAAACAGCAAAAAGAGGAAGAAAGACAATACCATGAAATCGTAAAACGCAAAACCGGAAACTGGAGTAGATTTGGGAAACAAAATCTCTTTCCAGGAGAGACGAGCAGAGGTCTCGGAGCATTGAAATCGTATTAGGGAAAATATCAACCCTTCCCTGGAGACGAGAATTGAGAAAACAGGAAGGAATTTTCTCCCGGAGAAAAATCTTAAAAGGGTAAAAGGGCTCCATGCATCGGAAGAGCAAATGTTTGGGAATGGGATTTTGGGATTGAAACCGGGATTAAAATAGAGGCTCGTACTGAAGGCGGGAGAAATATCGAATTGTTTACGAAATGTAAATTGAGAAAAAAATAATCAATTTGTTTTATTCTGTAAAGTGAATATTTAGTCGCAAATGTTTAAAATTGATTTTTTTCTCTGAGGGTAAAGAGCAATACACTGATTTGATTTGTAATACAAATGTAAAGATATCGATCTTTCATACATAATTTTTTTCAGGAATATTACCTACCCTAAAAGAAAACATCACCTGTCTCGAAATCTGCCTGTATTCAAACGGCCTTAGTCCACCATGGGGCTATTGCGAAAATGAAGAAATTAAATTTACATTTACGTCTATACATTACGTTCACTACATCTATACATCACATTTTACTACAAATTTTAAAGAAAATAATTATAATAAGTGTTAAATATACACTGGAGACTGATGACCGAGTTATTAGCGCTCTGATGCTGCGTGCCACAGATTTCGAGCTCAAATCCCGGCCTTGCCATGGATGTTTGTAATGATTCGGAATCCACTTTAAACCCAAGATCCCAGTCTACTATGACTGTAGATCAGATGGCTGGTAACTCTATCCTGTAAACAGAAAGCATATGCTTCGAAATCTGCCAGTAGGTAGACAACCTTAGCCCACCATGGGGCTGCTATGCCAATGAAGAAGAAGCTAAATATACATTAACGTCTATATTACTTTAAATATTTTTAAGTCTTTTAAAATCATAAACGATGACAAACACGCATAATCGTAAATATTATCGAAAAAAAAGAATTTTTAATTCAAAATCATTAATTCTTCTCGAGAAACAGTCCATAAGAAAGTTAACATAAACTATATTCAAAAGTATCTTTTATTTACAATTGTAATATCTTTATATATTGTATTATCTTTTTTTTTTTTTTTTTTTGTCTATCTTTAATTGTATATCTTTTATTTACAATTAATAATACCAAAATCGTCAAAATAAATTAAATATCATTAAAATCGAGGCATTCATTTCATATTCCTGTATCCACAAAAAAAAATCTTTAAAGATGTTCATATCGGTATAGTTTCTATGTTTATTTTTTAAAAAAGGCCATTTTCTTATTTTCAAATTAAATTAATTTTCAGGTTTTAGTCATTTTTCTTCTAATAAAGAAATTAATAATATTTTCGCTAGAAAATATTGCTTGAAGGTTTTTTACTTATTTGGGTTTAATATTGATAAAGTATATGCAAATATCATTAATTAAATTCAAATGATAAAGTTTATAGGTTAAGTCCACAAAATATTCACCAAATATATCTTACTTTTTATTACCGATCCATTTATAAGTATTGTTCAAATCCTCCCACGTTACCTTTTCTGAATAATAAAAAAAGAAATGTTATCTTTTTCCTACACTACTCTAGAACAAAAAAATAACTTTTTCTTTGTATTCACCAAGTTAGTTTGTTCGGAAAATCAAATATTTACCCCTTTTTGCCAAACACGTTGAAGAAAAATCCCTTTTTTTATCCCTATAATACCATCAAACAATTTCCCAGAATCGTTTTTGCCCTTGTAATTCGGTTTTAAAAGTCACTGGTGAAATATACATTAGACCCTGATGGCCGAGTGACTAGCGCTCTGACTAGCATTCGGTGGCACAAATTTCGGGTTCCAGTTCCGGCTGTGGCATGGATGATTGTAGTGGTTCCAAATCCACTTTAAACAGTAGGTCCCTATCTAATTTGACTGCATCGCGTTGGCCGTACAGCTAAATCCCTACTGTGTAAAAATAAAACATCTCCTGTCTCGAAATCTGCCAGTAAAGAGACGGCCATGGCTCACCATAGGGCTGAGCCAATGAAGAAGTTAAATTTACATTAACGTCTATTATAACTTAACAATTTTTTAAGTCTTTTAAAATCATAGACTATGATAAACACACATAATCTTAAGGATTATCGAAAAAAATAATTTTTAATTCAAAATTATTCAAATCATCAGAATCATTAATTATTCTGGTGAAGTATTCTATAAGAAAATTAATAAACAATTATATCAAAAAATATATTTTACTTAGAATTAAAAATACCAAAATTATCAAAATAAATTAAGTATCATTAAAATCAAGGCATTAATTTTGTATTTCATTGAAACCAAAGCATTCATAAAAAAAAAGAATCCTTAAATACGTTTATATCAGCATATTTTCTATGTTTACTAGAAAAAGAAACCTTTACTGAGACATTTTATTTCTTGCAAATTAAACACATTCTATGCTTTAGTCTTTTTTCTTCTAATAAATGAAATCATTTTTATTAAAAAAATATTGCTTCGAGGTCTTTTATTTGCTAAGGATTTAATATCTATTAATTATATGCAAACATCATTAATTAAATTCATACGATAACCTATAAAATTTAAGTTCACCAAATATATCTAACTTTTTATTATCAATTTATAAAAGTTTTATTCAAATCATCCCACTGTACCTTTTTCAGAATTAAAAAAAAAAAAATCTTACCTTTTTCTAGCAATACTCTAGAACAAGAAAGTATTTTTTCTTTGTATCCACGAAAGTTAGTTTGTTCCGAAAATCAAATATTTACCCCTTTTTGCCAAACACAAAACGAAGAAAAATCCCTTTTTTTATCCCTATAATACTATCAAACGATTTCGTAGAATCGTTTTTCCCCCTTGTAATTCGGTTTTAAAAGTCACTGGTGAATGTTAAGTAGGCCCTTGCTACGTGAAAAACTGTAAAGTGGAAAGGATACAAATTTAATTAACTTTCCCTAAAAATATAATGTTAGTAGTAACAGAAAAGGTAAAAAAATTCGACTTTTTTTTCCCTGGATTGAGAACTAACTCAAATTTAGGAAGTTCGTGGTCTTATTGGATATGACAAAATACCATCAACTTCCTAATGTTTTTAGTTCTCTTTTTAAGATAATCTGATTAAGTTAGAAGAACTATGGAATTAAGGAAATACTATTTTTATTGCAATCGTGTTAGAAAAACAATGTTGGCAAAAGAATTTTTTAATTTTTTAATTAAATTTCTTTGATATATCTGGAAATTTATAAAACTGTTTACTATGGTTCTGAAATAATGAGAAATAGCCTGTAGTAAATTAATATAATCATTGGATAAAATAATTAATAATAATTTTCTGCATAATTTGTTCCCTCGCGATTGGTGATAGAAAATATGCTGAGAAATGTCTACTCCATTTTAATATCGATTTCTCCAACTATTTCGTAGAATCGTTTTTCCCCTTATAATTCGGTTTTAAAAGTCACTAGTGAATGTTAAGTAGGCACTTGCTACGTGAAAAACTGTAAAGTGGAAAAGATACAAATTTAATTAACTTTCCCTAAAAATGTAATGTTAGTAGTAACAAAAAAAGGAAAAAAAATTTCGACTATACTTTTTCTTTTTTTTTTTCAGGATTTTTGTACATACATTCCAGTTGAGAATTTACTGAAACTTAGGAAGTTCATAGTTTTATTGGATATGACAAAATACCAATAATTTCCTAACGTTTTTTGAAGGTAATTTAATTATGTGGGAACTACGGAATTAAGGAAATACTCTTTGTATTGAAACCCTATTAGAAAAACAATGTTGCCAAAATATTTTTTAAATATTTTTTTTCTTTGATATATCTGGAAACTTACAGAACTGTTTACTATGGTTATGAAATAATGAAAAATAGCCTGTAGAATTTTATGTAATTACTAGATTAAATAATTATTTATGTAAATCATGCGCTATTATATTTATTTATTCAAATTATTATACGCTTTTGTAAAATAATTTGAAAAAATATAGAGAATATTTCGTAAATATTAACTATAAACATAGTCTGTAAAATTGGTGTATTACGATATAATTCTAAAAAATTGCACAATATTTAATATTATAATTATTTAATGTTTTTCTTAATTATGTCAGTACCGTTTTATTTTAATGCACTTATTTAATTTATCATTTAAAACAACATTTATAGCGTCGAACATTGTAAAAATTTATATAAATAAAAAGGTTATGCAGCATTTTTCCCAAGAGAAGAGTTGTGTACTTCATTCCCAGGAGAGAGGAATTTATATACTTTAACAAGTACATAATAACAACCTATCAATCAAATCTGATAACAGATATTTAATATCATGTATAATGAGGAAATTAGCGATTGTCTGTGTAGCGATAGCCTTCACAAGTCGAAGAAACTACAAATATATCATAGACTACACCATGAGTTGTTCCATAGCGATTGGTGATAGACCATTTTCTGAGAAATGTCTATTTCATTTTAATTTCGATTTCTCCAACGATTTCCAAAAATTGTTTTTCCCCAAGTAATTCGGTTTTAAAAGTCATGAATGTTAAGTAGGTTCTTGCTACGTGAAAAACTGTGAAGTGGAAAGGATACGAATTTAATTAACTCTTCCTAAAAATGTAATGTTAGCAGTAACAGAAAAAGAAAAAAAATCGACTTTTTTTCACTGGCTTGAGAACTAACTCAAATTTAGGAATATTCGTGGTCTTATTGGATATGGCAAAATATAATAACTTCCTAAGGCTTTTAGTTTTATCTTTTAAGAATAATTTGATTAAGTTAGCACTGTAGAATTGAGAAAATACTATTTTTATTGCAATAGCGTTAGAAAAACAATGTTGCTAAAAGAATTTTTAAATATTTTTGTTTCTTTGATATGTCTGGAAACTTATAAAAAGGTTTATTATGGTTCTGAATTAATGAAAAGTGGTCTGTAGAAATTTATGTAATTATTAAATTAAAATAATTATGTATGTAAATTTTGCTACAGTTAAATTTAATTATTCAAATTATTATACAGAGAAGATTTTGTAAATATTAATTATAAACATGGCCTATACAACTAAGATATTATGATATAATTCCAAAAAATTGGACAATATTTAATATTATAATTATTTAAAGACTAGTGCTCTGGCACTCAAAGCAAAAGTCTGGTGCCAAAAGTTTCTGGTTCGAGTCACGGAAATGCCATGGATGTTTGTAGTGGTTCGGAATCCACTTTAAACAGTAGGTCTGGTTCTAATATGGCTGTAGTTTTTGGGCGTAGGGCTGACAACCCTATCCCGTAAAAAGAAAACATCTGTTTTGAAATCTGCCAGTAGATAGTGGCCCACCATGGAGCTGTTGCGCCAGTGAATAGTTCTATTTCGCTCTGGTACTCGGTGCCACAAGTTTCGAATCCAAGCCCCGGCGGTGCCATGATTGCTTGTAGTGGTTCGGAATCCACTCTAACCCGAAACTTGTGCACCGAGCACAAGGTCCACAATCTGGTCTAGGCGCGCATCAGATCCAAAATATAATCCTCGTTATAATATATATAGCATTTCACAAGAATAATTCAGAGTTAAAACCCGAATTAGGTGGCCACATTTTTTTAGTGCTATAATGATGTATTCCATCTAACACGAATAAAATATTTACTGTTATTTATTGTTCCACTTCAGTGAAATGCATATTTACTAGCACTACTGTTTTTCAAACGTTAATCAATGTTCTAAAACCTTCCAGGTAACGAACATTTTGCATATTACAATCCGATAGTCAGTGTCTCAAAAAAATGATAACTCCATTAAATAACCAATCTCAAAAGATTAAAATAATACTAATTTTACCACAGAATTTTGCTTCTGTTAGATATACAAAGTATCATTAAAGAAATTTTTTTTTATATCATCCATGAACAATATGAATCCTGAAAGCATAAAAATAAAGATCTTGATGGTAAATATTTTTTTTTTGGAAATTAAAACATTTGTAGTTGGGATGCTATTGTCTCCTTTATCTGCTCAATTTCCACTTGAATGAGCTTAATTGTTGATCTTATAGCTTTTTATACAAGAATCTCCCACTAGCCTTAGATTGGCTAATTGATTAATTAAGCCTTTATTCTACAGTTCATGCTTTCATAGGCCTAATAAGTGCTTTTTTCCCCAAATTTTTGTAATGCGGCATGAAAATGTTGTAATGTTGTCATACAACTTAATTTTCCTTTTATCTATTGACTGGATGCTTTTTATTTCGATTTACTATAACTTTTACTTTTTTCCTTTGGTAATATTGATTTAATGTCACATTTCTATGATACGTTGGAACAAATTAACAATGATAATGAAAATATGTGTGAATAATAAACATTGCATTTGTATTATTAAGTATCTTGTATTAATTGTATAAAGAATTATTTAATTGTTTGTAATTTATGTGCAAAATAAAGAGCTATATAAATAATATAGTGTGGTTGCTATGTTATTTTTATATAATATAGCTATATATATATATGGCCAACGGCCGTACCATGCTGAATATACCGGTTCTCGTTAGATCACCGAAGTTAAGCATCATTGGGCGCGGTCAGTACTTGGGTGGGTGACCACCTGGGAACACTGCGTGCCGTTGGCTAATTTGGGACCTGAATGGCCGAGTGTCTAGCGCTCTGGCGCTCGGTGCCACAGGTTTCGGGTTCAAATCCCGGCGGTGCCATGGATGTTTGTAGTGGTTCGGATCCACTTTAAGCCGTAGGTCCCGGTCTTCTATGACTGTAAGAGCGCCACGGAGCAAAAGTCAGGCTTCTACCTACGGGTGCTCCATCACAACAGAAGCTGCTTCCTTCCCCTTCAATCATGAGTCCATATGGGCTCGTGGGCTTGGCCAGCCAAGTGGGATAAGAAACAACAACAACAACAATATATATATATATATATATATATATACAAGGTGATTATAATTAACTCCTTCCACTTTCAAAATGGTATTAAAAATAACACCTGTCACAATGAGTTCAAATTTGAACTGAAGATACTTAAAGAAAGGGGAAACGTTACGACATCAAAAAACAGTTCCGAAGTGTATTAATAGATGGCGCTGTAAACGGCGTAAAGAAAGTGATTTCGGTTGTCAGTGATATTTCAAATCGAAATTACAATGTATTTGTCATGAATTGCACATTAAACCAACTGCAGTGTTCAATGAGCTTGATTGCTTCGTATTTTTGACGGAAAAAATGACTTCAAAGCCATTGAACAGTCGTGACACTGTTAGTGAAAAGTCCATCCACCACGGCAAAGTCATACCAAATTGGATGGAAAAAATCGGTGGAACTTTTTTGGAACTGTTGTTTGATGCTATACCATTTCCCCCTTCTTCAAGTATCTTCAGTTCAAATTTGAACTCATTGTGAAGAGTGTTTATTTTTTTACAGCATTTTGAAAGTTGGACTTAAGTTATAATCACCTTCTACATTATATATATGAGAGAGAGAGATAGCTTTACACAAAAAAACGTGAATTTTATATCAAAAAATTTATTCACCATCTTAGCTAAGTTTTGTATTGATAATAAGAATATAAATGGAAGTATTATTTTTTTCTTAAAAAAAGTATTTAGAATCCCCTTTCCCTCCCCAATCATATGCCATCCTGGGACTTCTACAAAATCAATAAGCCAACTCAAGTATCCCAGACTAAATATCATCAAACTTTCCTTCTAAACAATAAGAAAAGAAAAACTCTCATAAATTACTTCTGGTGCTTTTTTAGAAGATGTCGCAGAAAATTTCTTCTTTAATTCCAAACCCGCTGCATTTTCCATCATTGTTATTCAAAGTTCATTTCTTTCCAAAAACTCGAACATTTCTTTCAACTAATTCCAGTTATTACTTTTTTTGAAATAAAGGCACAGAAGATTTAGTTTCTTTCGCATTCTTTCTACAAAAAAAAGATCTTGTTTTCAAACTTTCAATATCAGTTTTAATGAATATTTTCTTGTTATTTTGAATATTTATTAACAGGTTTTGAAACAAGTTTCTATGAATAAACTATATTATTTTTATTATCATAATAAATTTCATGATTCCAAACACTTTTATGAGTTTTTCTTTCAAATTATATTGAAATTTGCTTAAGTACATCACATAGTTAACTAAATAAATAGATAAATATGTTAGAAATTGTGTATAAAAGGTGTATTAACATTATAAAAAGTTTTAAAAATACTTTTTTTAATATTTAAATTCAAATTTAATTAGTAACAGTTATTTTCGTGGAATATTTACTAATTAAATAATATTTAAATGCACTCTTTCATCTTAAAAAAAACCAAAAAAAATCTTAATTTGTCATCTATTTTAAATTTTCAAAAAAACAAAACTAAATATTTTAATTAATATTTTAAATATTTTATTTATTTTACAATTTTCAAAAATTTTCAAAATTCAAATTTAATCATTTTCATTTCTAATAAATTTAATTTAATCATTTTCGTTGAATATTTCATGACACTCTTTCATTGGAAAAAAACAAAAAATATTTTTATTTTTCATATATTTTACATTTACAAAAATTTTCAAAATTAGCATTTAACAATCAACAATCATTTTCGTTGAATATTTACTGATTGAATAATATTTAATGATACTCGTTTCATCGTATAAAACCAAAACAAAATTTTTATTTCTGATCTATTTTACAAAAAATTTTCAAAATTAAAACTTAATTAGTAACGACCATTCCCGTGGAATATTTAGTGATTAAATCATCTTTAATGACCCTCTTTTCATTGTCTGTACTGTCCCTCGGAAGATTATTTATGCTGGCAATCAACATAGTCAATATTATTCGGGAACACCACGATATTTGATTTTCTTGTATTCTGGAGATACGACAACAACTCGTAATGACAGCCCAGACATTCGCTGCCATAATGAACTCTTCTTGGAGTTGAAGAACAGATAGGGGACTCATAACAGAGTTAACAGATTATTGAATTACTGCTACTCCTCTCTGTAATAAACAACTGTCGATCTTCATTCACAATAGCGGATCTCCTTTCCCAAGCTTTCCCTCTACATTTCCAGTAACATTAAGCTGTTTTCATGCTGCTGTAGTTCAGTCACAAACACACGCACGGAAGATCCCAATTACAGCGTCACCTAAGTCTAATTGGGAATCTAAATCCTCCAGGAACCCACTCAAACAAACACACACACAAAATTCATCAAAATCGGTCAAGCCGTTTAGGAGGAGTTCAGTGACAAACACATGTACAAAAGAATATATATATATATATATATATATAACGATATTGTTGTTCGACTCAAACTGGCAATGTCAATACGTCCGTTCGTGTATTTGAATGACAATGAAAAATATATTTGTTCAGAAAATGTAACATTGAGGAACATAAAAAAAATTAAACTAAAAGAAACTGTGTAAACTAAATGAAACATTATGTAATGACAAAACACAGTCTCTTCATTTGTGGAAAATTTAATGAATCCTAGATAGGCAGATAGAGATATATAGCTCTACGCAAAAAAAAAACTTGAATTTTGCATCAAAAGGTTTATTCGCTATCTTATCTAAATTTTCCATGATAATAAGAATGCAAGTATAAATTTTTTTTCTTCAAAGAAATATTTTGAATCCCCTTTCCCTCACCAATCATAAGCCAGCCTGGGACTTCTGCAAAATCAATAAGCCAACTCAAATATTCCAGACTAAATATCATCAGACTTTCCTTCTAAACAATAAGAAAAAAATTCTCATAAATTACATCGAGCGCTTTTTTAGAAGACGTCGCAGAAAATTTCTTCTTTAATTCCAACCCATTGCATTTTCCACCATTGTTATTCAAAGTTCATTTCTTTGCTAAAACTAGAACATTTCTTTCAACTAATTCCAGTTATTGCTTTTTTGAAATAAAAGCACAGAACATTTAGTTTCTTTCGCATTCTTTCTACAAAAAAATATTTTGTTCTTAAACTTTCAATATCAGTTTTAATGAATATTTTTTTGTTATTTTGAATATATATTAAAAGGCTTTGAAACAAGTTTTTATGAATAAACTATGCTATTTTTATTAACATAATAAATTTCATAACTCTTTTATAAGTTTGTTTTTGAAATAATATTTAAACTTGCTTTATTAAATCTCATAGTCATCTAAACAAAAAGAATCATCTGTTAATGTATTAATATTATAAAAAAAAACTTTAAAAATAACTTTTAGATTAGTCTCAAAATTTAAAATTTAATTAGTAACAATCATTTTTGTGGAACATTTACCGATTGAATAATATTTAATGACACTCTTTCAATCGTAAAAAAAAAGAAAATATTTTATTTTTCATCTATTCATTTTTAAAATTGTTTCAAAATTAAAATTTATTTTGTAACAATCATTTTCATCTAATATTAATAATATTAAAATATTATTAATAGATTAAATAACACTCTTTCCATCGTAAAAAAACAAAACAAAATATGTTTATTTTTCATCTATTTTACATTTCAAAAAAAATTTCAAAATTAAAATTTAGTTAGTAACAATTACTCTCGTGAAATATTTACTGATTCAAAAATCTCTAATGCCTTTCTTTTCAATATAAAAAAAACAAACCAAAATATGTTTATTTTTTTCATCCATTTTACATTTTCAAAAATTTTAAGTTATAATTAATTTAATAATCAGAAAATTGATATTTAAACATTTATACTGAATAATAAATATTTTGCAGTTAAAGAAACATTTTTTAACTACATCCTAGATTACTTTTTATATTTGTGACAAAATATTAAAATTTAATTAATAATAAAAATTTTCATCGAAAATTTACTGATGAAATAATATTTAATGATCCTCTTGTCATCGTAAAAAAACAAAACAAAATATTTTTATTTTTCATCTATTTTACATTTTCAAAATTTTTGAGATATAATTAATTTAATATTCAGAAAACAGATATTTAAACATTTATACAGAAGAAAAAAATATTTTGTAGTTAAAGAAAAGAATATTTTTTAACTACATCTTAATCGTCAATCAGATTTCTTGAAAGCGGTGTTTTTCTAATGCCACATGCAAATGTGGTGCAGTTACTCCCAAAAGTTTTCCCAAGAGACAATGCTGCTCTACAACATCTTTGTATGTAATAGAGTACGAGGCTACAAATATGTAGAAAATTACTTTTAAAGCATTTTTCTAATATTAATATATCTGTATAGAATATTCTTTTATGCTGAAGTAAAATAACTTTAATTATAAAAATTGAAATTATTAAACGAAACTTGTGTATCAGAACATTATTTTCCATTTAAAATATCAGTGCTTCATCAGTTATTATGGTCTTAGTATAAACTGTTAATGTATGTCATAAAGCTGCCGACTATGTTTGAAAAGGAAACTCTAAGATCGCGATCTTTTTAACGCGTACTCAATATTACTAAATTTTTTTTTTGTTCTAAAGCAGCTGGCAAACACTTAGACAGCTTGGTCTTGGATGCCTTAAGGCAAGCGCTGCACAGATGTTACTCCCTTTGCATTACCCAGGGGGCGCGTGTAACTTGAAGATAAGCCACGGACGCGGAGTAACATGCCCCCGCAACGCTCTGCGATCCTATTAGGACCGGGACCTACGGCTTAAAGTGGATTCCGAACCACTACAAACATCCATGGCACCGCCGGGACTCGAACCCGAACCTGTGGTACCGAGTGCCAGAGCGCTAGCCACTCGGCCATTCAGGACCCATATTACTAAATTATTCTTATAATTATGACCGTCTCATGTTTTTAATTCATTTATCCAACCTAATTTCCAGCTAACTTTTTTTTATGTTTTATTACATTACACTTAATACTCCACGTTCAAACACTTAAGTGGTCTAAAAGGTTTGTAGTGGCATTCGATAATATTAATGGCGCCTCTGTGTTGTTATTTAATCTGTTATTTACTCTGGACAAGACCATTAAGAATAATTAACGACCTCAAGAGGGTATAGGAATGCGGGGCAATTTATGTTGTTGTTGTTGTTGTTTCTTATCCCACTTGGCTGGCCAAGCCCACGAGCCCATATGGACTCATGATTGAAGGGGAAGGAAGCAGCTTCTGTTGTAATGGAGCACCCGTAGGTAGAAGCCTGACTTTTGCTCCGTGACGCTCTTACAGTCATAGAAGACCGGGACCTACGGCTTAAAGTGGATTCCGAACCACTACAAACATCAATGGCACCGCCGGGATTCGAACCCGAAACCTGTGGCACCGAGCGCCAGAGCGCTAGACACTCGGCCATTCAGGTCCCAAATTTGCCAACGGCACGCAGTGTTCCCAGGTGGTCACCCACCCAAGTACTGACCGCGCCCAATGATGCTTAACTTCGGTGATCTAACGAGAACCGGTATATTCAGCATGGTACGGCCGTTGGCTGGGGCAATTTATAGGTCTGTAGAAGTATCTGTGAAAAGATAAGTATCTGTTAAATGGGAAAAGCGAAGTAAATTTAGTAGTTGTCTGGCATAATAAACAACATATTGTTATTTTTTTAGCATTATTGTTTACCAAACAATAATATTGAATAGTAAATATATTATAAAGTAATTATATATATATATAACTGGCAAATATTCAGTTATCTTTATGCCATAAGCAAGGGTTGCACCACTGTTACTCACTTAGCCCTACCTAGGGGATGGGTGTAGCTTGAAGATAAGCCACAGGCATGGAGTAACAATATCCTCGCAACGCTCTACGATCCTATTAGGTCGGGACCGATGGTTTAAAGTGTATTCCGAACCACTACAAACATCCATGGCATCGACGAGATTCGAACCCGAAATCTGTGGCACCGAGTGCCAGAGCGCTAGCCACTCGATTATCAGGCCGTCCTTTATGTGTGTGTGTGTGAGTAGAAGTGATGCATAGAAGTTCAAATATAAAACAAAATAAGACATAAAAGGAAAAAAACTTTGTTACTGATAATATACTCACAAAGGGCCTTTTTTACACTATTGTTTTGCAATAAATGATCAAAATGACAATCATTGCAAGTTTATCAGCGAACAAATTAATTATTACAGCAATTTTTAGCACGCGTGTTGTTGCAATAGATAGTCTATCTATGACTCCTTCAACGGAGCCGACTGGTGTCTGAAAAATGAGGGCCTTTATTTATCCTTACATAAAGTAATAGAGGTTCAATAAATCTGGCAATCAAGGTGGCCATCAAACTGGTCCATCAAGCCTAATTCATAGAACCGTAGAAGGGGTATCTGGATAAATGAGGACAGATACTAAAATTTGCTGTTGCATCATCGTGCTGAAAGCAAAGATGATTACGAGCGACAAACAAAATATCCTGATGCAATTCTGATAAAATCTTTCCCAGAAAAATGTCATAATATCGATGTTAAGTAGCGTTGGTAGAAAACATGAGCCTATGAAGAGATCTTAAAATCCAAACATTCACGATGAAGCATAGTTGGAATGCATCAGGAAGTATTATCTATGAATTAGGAAGTTCAGTCGCCACAAATACACTATTTTGCATTACACAAATGCACTAAAAGAAAGTACTATTCTGTTGTACGATACCATCGTTACCTGAAGGATCCAAGTATTTCTACGAAAATATCTTCAGTCGAAATCTATCTAATAGTTATATATGAAACATTCATCAATATATAAACCAAAAATGAGATTCATTGGTCTAATCAATTATGTTCCATTTCTATGGCCACGACTACATGTTCACTATATACATATGCCATCATGAATCATGGTTATCACTGGAACGTGAATGAAAAGATAAATACGTCGACTCATAAGCAAGAGTGTTTGATGACATGCAAGCTCCAATGTATAACTACTAATAAATTAATTAGTAATGGTAGCCACTGTAGTACATATATCAAATCGTAAAAGCATGCAAAACATCTGCTCACCTCTGCTATAAATAGCGCTGTACTTTTAAACGCCTTGTGTTCGGCTGGATTTCTTACTGATCGCTTTGATACAGAATCATTGTAAAATATCGCGAATAGCTTAAAAAATAAGCAATTTTCGAAATGCTTTTACCCAAATCATTTGACATCATGATTTTTCCGTCATCTAGTCTGATAGCACCTTAATTTTTTCTGTTCTACAACAACTAACATGGTTTTTTCACTGAACACAACACAAAACTTATATTTGATTGATACAGCGGATAACTGCATTTGCATAATGCATTGGGAATATTAATGTTTTGGCTACTATTATTTATATAATAAATTACAATGAGCTATAATCTATTACATATATATATATATATAATTTATAAATCGGTATATTATTTCAATTCCTTCTATTTCCTTAATTTTCATAAGTAATTGCTATTTTATCACAAACCAGAAAATGTTTATAAAAACAAAAAACAATTACTAGCTCATGGAATCCTTTTATTCAATTCCTTCTATTAGCTCACACTCTCCCTACATATATATATCTTGTTCAAATTTTCAATAGTTCATAAAATACTTTTTATTCATCCACTCAAGTTGAAATATATTTTTTTGAACTTGTAGTGGATGACACTTGATGTTAATACAGTTTTTTTTCAAATATTAATTCAGTAATTAAATTTAATTAATTAATTTTAGTTTGTTTTTTTTAGATTTAAGTTGCATATATCTACCAATAGATGGTGCCAGATAAACTTAAAAAAATGAATGAAAATTATTTATAAAGGACTTTCTGCAATAGAGTGAGAAAAAAGTAGGAATTGACTTTAAAAAAAAAAATTTATAATACTTGTTTATATATGTATTTATATTACGATCGCCTTAATGATAACTTAACTTTGAGCCCAGCACAGATGAGAACACGAATGGCTTTGACAGCCATTCAAAACTAGTTTGACATAAAATCATGTGTTTCCACCTCGCTCTGGCAAAAGTAGCTTTTTTCCGCACATCAAAGGGACCCCATTTACGACCAGCTGTCACTCACAGCCAAAGATAAGGAGGGTTGTTTTTCGAGATGTTGGGAACAAAAGCCTCTCACCCCTTATTCGCTCTCGTTTGTATGCAGGTTTAAATAACCACAGGAAAAAAAAATTTGAACACAATCTATATGAACATAAAGTTTTTTTTTTATTATTATTATTATTTTTATTATTGTTCTACACGATTCACCTTAATGATGCAAATAATATCCACGCAGTATTCCATTCACCGTGGCATTATTCCTTGTGTTATTTTTAAGATGTATGTCCCAAATTCAGTCTTTAAGCTCTCAACCAACGAATTGAATGATACAAATTTATTCAACGAACTGAAAAATACGAATTCATTCGATAAACTGACTAAAACAAATTCATTTAACGAATGATTCGAATTCATTCAACGAATTGAACTAAACGAATCTATGTAATGAATAATTCAACGAATTGAATAATATCCAACAAATCGAATGATACTAATTCATTTAACCAATGATTCAACTGAAAGATAAGAATTCCTTTAACCTTTATTCTTAATAATTTTAAAAACTGAATGATAATTCATTCAACGAACTGAGTGATACGAATTTATTCAACGAACTGTATACTACGATTTTATTCAACGAATAATTCAATTAATGATTCAATGAACAGTATGATACGAATTCATTCAACGAATGATTCAACGCACAGAAGGATACAACGAACTGCATAATAGTCAACGAACTGTTTCCGGAGAAAATGATTCGTCATAATTGACGACGAACATACTTCACACTCTCCAATGGGAAATTTAAAACTGCTTGCATGTCGTCCATGTGGTCAAATTGAGTCCCATAGAACAGTTATACAATAGCAAAAGCCTAGCTGGGATTGTGATAATGTTGTGTACATTATCACTAGCATGCAAAAGGTTCAAACTCGAAAATTCTCTGGTCGTGTCTGTTGTAGTCCCTGCTTTCAGAAATCAAGAGCCTCAACTGAGATGGCACAAAATTGCGTGTGTAAAGTGTCTGGCAAACTCGATAATCAGGCTACCTAGTGGGAGTCTGGTCTTTTTTTCTGCTACCACCCTTAAATTCAGAGCAGTTTCTCTTAAAAACCATTCCCTCATCCTTCTATGACGAACTGTTCGTGGCATACTTAACAACACGAAGCCCAGCGATATTCAATAAAAAAGTACACAAATTTTTTTATCTTTTTCTGTAATGTTCTCTAATTTGCTTTCTTCCCACCTCTGTAGTTTGCAATGAAATTATTATGATTTGTAATCAGGAAAATTATTTTGAATTTCCCTATATTATCGAATGTCATATTTTAATTTCATATTAATTATTAAAATGTAATGAATATATTTATGATATTAATTTATTATAATGTTTTTACAATATCATATTTTATCAATTAAAAATAATTAATGTACTAATGACATTTTTTTAATAGTCTTCATTAATGAGTTGAGTAATTATGTCCAGTGGTAATTAAAAGTAAATCAAGTAATAATTCTCATAAAAAATAATCATTAATTTACATAATAATAATGTTAATATAATTTAAATAAAGTGTAAAATAATAATAAAATTATGAAAAAAAATATTATAATGAACATGTGACTCATTGGGAGGAGGGGGGGAGCTAACGAATACGAATGAGCTAATTCATTTTTGTGGTTTATTTACTTGTCTGCATTTACTTATATAAATATGATTGTTTTTATATGAATCTAATGCAAAAATATAACTAGTTAAATATTAAATAATATTCAACAAAATATTACCTTCAGGAAATCAATTTTTTTTTTTTTTTTTTTTTATTTATTTGCAATTGTTCTTAAATGCATTCCGATTAACAATTTCAATAAGAAAATATTCTAAAAAGTCGAATAATCTCTTATTAAAAGAAGTTTACCAAAAAAACGTTTAGGTTTTACCGGCACTTAAAAGCAAATAAAAGGTCAACTATGAACAACTTGAATAAGAGAAAATTCTAAAATGTCAAATAATCTCTGATTAAAAGGAGTTTAGCAAAAAAAGGTTTAGTTTTCCCATCACTTAAAAGCTAATAAAAGGCCAACTGTTAACAATTTCAATAAGAAAATATTCTACAAAATCAAAATCTCTTACTGAAAGTACTTCCCCGGCACCTAGAAGCAAATAAAAGGCCAACTATTAACAATTTCAATAAATAAATATTCTAAAAAGTCAAATAATATCTGATTAAAAGGAGTTTAGCAAAAATGTTTAGGTTTTCCAGGCACCTAAAAGCAAATAAAAGTTCAACTATTAACTATTTCAATAAGAAAATATTCTAAAAAGTCAGATAAACTCTAGCTAAAAAAGCTTCCTGCCACATAAAAGGTCAACTATTAACAATTTCAATAAGTAAATATTCTAAAAAGTCAAATAATCTCTTATTAAAAGCTCTCTCTTATTTCACGGTACCAAAATAGCAAATAGAAGGTCAACTAGAAAGGCAACGATTTTCCCGAGTAGGACGTACTAAGTTAGGGAAAAAAAATTGTAAACCAACACATTTTCATGTCAATTTCAGCTCAATACATGCGCATAAATAACATGGCTCTCCCAGAAAAATGCGTTTTATACTTTTATCTGCCGAAGATGATGACGCCATTGGACACGACGGAGCAAATATTGACCGAAATGCAGCTCGGTTTCGGATTCGTGGGGATAATGCATTCCCGGAGAACTGAAAATCACTCAATCATCCCCAATTTAAAAACGTCACCCTCCACAAAGGATGGGGAAAAGTGGGGAAAATTTCTCAGAAAAGTAGGAAAAAAGTTTTTTTATGGGGGGTGACTTTGGCACCTGTTTGTCTTTTACGCATGCGAGAAAATAGAAAAGAGAGACTAAGTCGTCTTTTTTTATTTCTTTCATAAACAAATACTTCAAAAGCAAACTTTTTTTTTCTTTAAAGGGAAAGTAATCCTGTTACTAATGGTGGATGAAGGAAAAAGGAAGAAAATGAAAAGTTCTTCAAAAAATTCTTTTAAAAAGCACTTTCCGAAATAGGGCACATATAGAGAAGTCATTGGTGTCGTACTAATTCATTTCATTTTTAAAACAAACTTGAGTATAAGAAAACAACAATCTTCCATATAAAAAAATATGTTCTTGACTGCTTTGATAGCGTTCTGTTACATATTAACAACAGCGCTTTGAATGCTTTCAAAAAGGATTAACAGAAAATAATTCAAAGCTTTAAAAAAAATTTATTTTAACAACTTCTTGTGACAGGGTTTAAATTTCATTAAAAATTATGGAAATAAATTGTTATTTATAAAATATAATAAATTTATATATTTATTTTTATTAGTATTTTCTATAGTGTTTTCTTGATAATATTCTTAGATATCTTGCATCATACAAGAATGAAAAAAAAGGATTTATGACTTATAACACAATAAGGATTATTTGATACTTCAGCAAAAATCTATATTTTCCCAGACGCATTAAATAACGAAAAAAATAATTATAATTTAGGGAATAAATTTCATAGTTTAGTAATTTCAGGAAGTTAATTTTCCAGGAAACTAAAAGTAAATAAAAAGTCAACTATTAACAATTACAATAAGAAAATATTTTAAAAAGTCAAATAATCACTTATTGAAAGATTTTTAGCAAAACAGATTTATGTTTTCTCTCACCTAAAATCAAATGAACGGTCAACTTGAAAGTTACAGATTTCCCCTAGTAGGACGTACAAAGTTCGAAAAAAAATTGTAAACCAACACATTTTCATGGCAATTTCAGCTCAATACATGCGCATAAATAACATGGCTCTCACAGAAAAATGTGTTTTATACTTTTATCTGGCGAAGATGATGACGACATTGGACACGACGGAGCAAATATTGACCGAAATGCAGCTCGGTTTCGGATTCGCGGAGATAATGCATTCCTGGAGAAGCTGAAAATCACTCCATCATCCCCAATTTAAAAACGTCACCCGCAAAGGATGGGGAAAAGTAGGGGAAATTTCTCAGAAAAGTAGGAGAAAAAAAAGGTTTTTCATGTGGAGTGACTTTGGCACCTGTTTGTCTTTTATGCATGCGAGAAAATATATAAAAGGAAAAAAGACTAAGTCGTCCTTTTTTTTTTATTTCTTTCATAAGCAAATACTTCAAATGCAAACTTTTTTTTTCTTTAAAGTAAAAATAATCCTGTTACTAATGGTGGATGAGTATATAGTTTTCGTGAAAAATGAAAAAAATGAAAAGTTCTTCGCAAAAACTGTTTAAAAAAGTATTTTCAGATATAGAGTGCATTAAAAAAGTTATTGCTGTTGGACTAATTCATTCCGTTTTCGAAGCAAACACAAGAAGCAACTATCTTCTGTATAAAAAAATTTGTTCTTAGCAGCTTTGATAGATTTCTTTCACCTATTAACAACAGTGCTTTGTAAAAAAAATGAATGCTTTCAAAAAGGATTAACAGAAAATAGTTCAAAGCTAAAAAAAAAATTTATTTTAAGAACTTCTTGTGACAGGGTTTATATACTATTAAAATTGTGTAAATAAATTGTTATAAAATTTCTAAAGTATAATAAATTCATATTATTATTATTTCTAAATTAAGGGGCCTGAATGGCCGAGTGAATAGCGCTCTGGCGTCGGGTACCCCAGGTTTTGGGTTCGAGTACCGGCCGTGCCATGGATGTTTATAATGCTTCGTAATGTACTTTAAACCATAGGTCCCGGTCTAACGTGATCCTGGAGCATTGCGGTTGTAATGTTACTCCGCGTCCGTAGAGTATCTTCAAATTACACGCATCTCCTGGGTAGTGCTAAATGAGGGACGTCTATTCAGCGCTAACCTTAAGGCAACCAAGACAATTGTCTAAGTGTTTGCCAGTTGCATTAGAACAAAATATTCTAAAATGTCAAATAGTCGCCGATTAAATAAAGTTTACCAAACAGGTTTTAGGTTTTCCCGGTACTTTAAAAGCAAATAAAAGGTCAGCTATTAACAATTTCAATCAGAACATATTCTCAAAAAAAAAGAAATTTCATGGTACCTAAAAGCAAATAAAAGGCAAATAGAAAGGGAAAGATTTTTCCTAGTATATCGTACTAAGTTAGAAAAAAAAATATTGTGAACCAACACATTTTCATGGCAATTTCAGCTCAATACATGCGCATAAATAACATGCTCTTTCAGAAAAGTGTGTTCTATACTTTTATCTGCCGAAGATGATGACGACATTGGACACGACGGAGCAAATATTGACCGAAATGCAGCTCGGTTTCGGATTCACGGGGATAATGCATTCCTGGAGAAGCTGAAAATCACTCAATCATCCCCAATTTAAAAATGTCACCCGCAAAGGATGGGGAAAAAAATAGGGAAAATTTTCTCAGAAAAGTAGGAAAAAAAAGTTTTTTTATGGGGAGTGACTTTGGCACCTGTTTGTCTTTAATGCATGCGAGAAAATAGAGACTAAGTTTTTATTTCTTTCATGAGCAAATACTTCAAATGCAAACTTTTTTTTTTCTTTAAAGTGAAAATAATCCTGTTACTAATGGTGGATGGATATATAGTTTTGATGAAAAAGGAAGAAAATGAAAAGTTCTTCGTAAAAAACTGTTTTAAAAAGCAATTTGAGAAATAGGCACGTATAAAAAAATTATTGGTGTTGAACTAATTGATTCCATTTTCAAAACAAACATGAGAAGTAACAAGTTCTGTATAAAAAATTTTTTTTTTTTTTTGTTAGCTGTTTTGATAGATTTCTTTCATCTATTAGCAACAGCTCTTTTAAAAAAATGAATGCTTTCAAAAAGGATTAACAGAAAATGCGTCAAAAGCGGAAAAATCCAATTATTTGAACAATTCTTGCGGCAAGATTTAAATTTTATTAAAAAAATTATGTAAATAAATTGTTATTTAAAAATATATGTTATATGTTAAAAATATATGTTAAATATTATTAAATATTATTATTATAGTTATATTAAATATTTAATAATAAATTTATATATTTATTATTATTAATATTTTTATTTAGTGTTTTCTTGATAATATTCTTAAACATCTTGCTTTATTCGCAAATAAAAATAAGGATTTATGATTTATGATTTATGACAAAATAAAAATTAAAAATATATTATTAAAAATATTTTATAACATATATTATTAAAAAAAATATACGTTATAAAATATATGCTATCATATTAAATATTAATATTAATAAATTTATATATTTATTATTATTAAAAATATTAATAATAAATTTATGTAATTATTATTATTATTTTTTTATATAGTGCTTCCTTGACAATATTCTCAAATATATTGCATCATACAGTAATGAAAAATAAAGATTTATGACAAAATAAGGATTATTTGATACTGCAAGAAAAAAAATCCACATTTTCCCAGACGCATTAAATAATGAAAAAAGTAAATTATGATTTAGAGGATAGTTCATATTTCATAGCTTAGCAATTCGAATTCTGATGTTATTTATCTTTGAGGAAATTGCGAAATTTCAGAAAACAAACTGTTTATTCTATTGGTAACCATATCTACAACGAATATTATTATAATTTTTTTCTTAAATTCAAACGAAAAATTCTAAATTTACTTGGAGGTCATTATACACTGAAGTGACAAAAGTCATGGGATAGCAATATGCAAATTTTCAGATGGCAGTAGCATCGCGTAGAACAGGTAGAAATGCGCAGTGCTTTCGCAGAGCTTTCATTTCTGTTCAAGTTATTCATGTGAAGAGGTTTTAACGTGATGATGACCGCACGACATGAATTAACAGACTTTGAACGTGGAATGTTAGTTGGAGCTAGACGCATGGGTCATGCCATTTCGGAAATCGTTAGGGAATTCAACATTCCCAGATCCACTGTGTCAAGAGTGTGCCGAGAGTAGGAAATTTCAGGCATAACATCCCACCATGGACAGCGCAGTGGTCGACCGCCTGCACTTAACGACCGAGACCGGCGACGTCTGCAAAGAGTCGTAAATTCTAACAGACAAGCAACACTGCGTCAAATAACCGCAGAAATCAATGTGGGACGTGCGAGGGACTTGTCTGTTAGAACTGTGCGGAGAAATTTGGCTTTCTTGGGCTATTCCAGCAGAAGACCGACTCGAGTGCCTTTACTGACAGAACGACATCGCTTGCAGCGACTCTCGTGGGCACGTGAGCATATCGGTTGGTCCCTAGATGAATGGAAAACCGTGGCCTGGTCTGATGAGTCACGATTTCAGTTGGTAAGAGCTGATGGTAGGGTTCGAGTGTGGTGCAGACCCCACGAAGCCATGGACCCAAACTGTCAGCAAGGCACTGTTCAAGCTGGTGGTGGCTCCGTAATGGTGTGGGCTGTTTTTTCATGGCATGGACTTGGTCCTCTGGTGCGACTGGACCGAACATTGACTGGAAATGCTTATGTTCAGCTACTTGGAGATCACTTGCAGCCATCCATGGACTTCATGTACCCAAACAACGATGGGATTTTTATGGATGACAATGTGCCATGTCACCGGGCCACAATTGTTCGCGATTGGTTTGAAGAACATTCTGGACAATTCCAACGAATGATCTGGCCACCTAGATCGCCCGACATGAATCCCATCGAGTATTTATGGGACATCATCGAGAGGTCTGTTCGTGCTCAAAATCCTGCACCATCAACGCTTTCACAATTATGGACGTCTATCGAGACAGCATGGCTCAATATTCCTGCAGAAGACTTCCAACGACTTGTTGAGTCCATGCCACGTCGAGTTGCTGCACTTCGCCGGGCGAAAGGAGGGCCGACACGATATTAAGAGGTATCCCATGACTTTTGTCACTTCAGTGTATATAAAGGGAATGATTGTATTGATAATGATTGTTGATTACTTTTAGGTATGTTTGTGATATGAACAAATATAAATTATTCAGATGCTCTAAAAAGATAAATATATCAAATAACTCTTACCAAGCAGTAAGTAACACGATAGATGTAGAGGTCTTTACTTTTTTTTTATGCTTTTGTCTAAAAGTAAATAAACCTGAAAATTTCGTTTTTTGACAATTTAGCAATTTTTCAAGCCAAATAGAATAAGATATTAAATCATTTTAAAATTTATGTTTTCGTGTTTAATTTTAAATATAATTGTTAAAATTTATTGAAGCATAATAATGATCTATGTTGTCAATTTAAAAAAAAAAAAGGAGAATAGATTTTAATTTTGTACATTAAAAGTTTGCTGTATTTATTTATAAACAAATGCATCGGGCATTTCATATTTCAATATTTATTTATAAACAAAGCATCAGGCTTTCCATATTTCTTTATTTATTTTTTAAAAAAAGGCATAAAGCATTTCATATTACAATATTTAAATAAATATTTATAAATATAAATAAAATTTGAATAAAACTGGTAAAAGCAAACTATTTATCACGTATATACCGTAAAAAAATGCATTCTAGATATTAAAGTCGAAATATAAATTAAAGAAACAATTTATCTAAATTTAGGCTGATAAATTCTTAAAATTCTAGATGGTGCTAAAATAAACCTTTCTGTATATGGATAGTAAGAGCTTTATTTTAAAATTGGGCTTCATTTTATTCAACACGTCCATTTTTATGCAAATGTAAGATTAGTTTGCTTCTAATCAAATAGTGAAGCAGTGTTTACTAAAGGACATTTAATACGATGAATTCAGAAAATTCTGATACCACGGTGAACGAAAATATACCTGATGATGATATCCTACTAAAAGCAGCCGCTGCATTGAAGCCAAAAAAGGACAAACTAGTCACGGATATGGCATATTTCAGCGAAATGGTAAATATTATTAAATCTCGTCCTAGCCAAATAATGTTACGGTAAAAATCTAGAAGCCTATACTTTTTGTGCCACATGAGTCACCAGGATGCCAAATCGCCAAGTAAACATAATAATGAATATAGCAGTTATTTTTCGGGGTAAAACGCGGTATTACGCCAAAATACATCACTAGGATGCCAAGTCGTCAAGTAAATAAACAAAATGGAAATTCTGTGTCGCAGTAAAAATCTAGTTTGATGAAATCAAATCACCAGAAATCGCCATTACGTCATCAATTATAACAAAATAGTTATTACCGTTTAAATGCTTTTAAGCCAAATTTGTCTCTTTAACACCAAATATTATCACTATCCTTCCAAAATTTTATTCCTGAACTGCTTTTGAGCGAAAAATCTATCGCTTTATCGCCAAATTTTTTCGCAAGAGAAAATTTTATTTTTAAATTGCTTGTTGGCTTTAAAAAATTATTGCTTTATAGCCAACTATCACTAAACGAAATTTTATTCATAAAATGCTTTTTCGCCAAATATTATCGCTTTAACGCGAAATTTTAGCTCTGTTATACACAAAAATTTATGCCTAAATGGCCTTTACGTCAAATTATATTTCTTTATGGCTCAAATTTTACCACTATTATGGAAAATAATTTTAATGGTTTGTTTTTATGCCAAATGTTATCGCTTTAACGCCAAATTATTATGTGGAACTTTGTTTTGCTAAGTCACAAAAATATATCATTTTAGCAACGATAATTATCGCTATTATGATAAAATTAAGCCATAATTATTCGCTAATAAGCCAAATTTTTGGTTGAAATCTAGAATACTGTACCCATGAGGAAATCGCCAATTGTAACCCGGATTATTTCACCAATGTTCCGCCAATTTCTTTAGAGCTACAATACTATAATTAAACTAATAAGTAACTTCTTTTTCCGAACAATATAATGATTATTTTATTGCTACTTTGCAGAGTTAGTGTTGAAATCTAGAATACTATACCCCTAAGGAAGTCGCCAATCTTGCAACCCGGAATATTTCGATAATGTTCAGCCAATTTCTTTAGGGTTACAATACTGTAATTAGAAGAATTCGTAACTTCATTTTCCGAATAATATAATGACTGTTTTATAGTTACTTTGATTGTTATTTGCACAACTTTTATTTATAGCAAATAAGAACAAAAATATATATTCTTTATAATAATTATTACGATAAATTATTGATTATTCCGAAAATGTTCTTATAACGTATGTCATTCACTGATACAGAACATAAACCACTTTTATGATGTTGCCACTCATAAGAATACGAAACAAACAACAAAAACGATTTTTTTCCATTAATAACTTATATTTAATTATCAAATAATTATTTTCTTTTTAATGCTGTTGACATAGTTAAGGCTTAGTGGCAACCGTTGTTTGAATTCGTGTGAAAAAGTGTTACTTCTTATTTTTCGAATGTTAGTTCATAGCTTTAGTTGTCGAACAAATGTTTCTTTTTAATTCTAATGATATAGTTAAGATTTTGTGGCAACCGTTATTTGGATTAGCTCGGAAAACGGTATTTTTTCATTTTTAGAACGTTAGTTCACGAAAGGAAAAGGCTGTTGGGAAGTATCAAATTTTTTTCTGCCGTTTTCTGATCTTATTTTTGTTTTCTTCAATCAGTTAATGTGACTATGCAAGGACAGTATTTAGAGAAGCAATAAAAAAAATCATTTTCACCTCCAACCAAGGATATATCAGAATAAATTATAAGTTAATCCCTGATACTTCTTTTTTTTTTTTTTTTTTTTTTTATTAATACTGTTTTATTTTTCGAATTCGACATCGCAAGCAAAACTAAATATTTTTTACATAATAGGAAAAAAAATTTGGCGTAAAAGTGAATAAGCGATTTGGCGTATAAGCGATTATTTTCGTCGTTAAAAGGATGCATTTTCGTGATTTAGCAAAAACAAATTCACATAATTTGGCTTAAAAGCAATTTAGATATAAAGTTTTGGCAAAATAGGGATACATTCCGATGTTAAAACCATAACATTTGGCGTGAAAGCAAATCCTTAAAATTCTGCCATAATAGTGGTAAAATTTTACCCATAAAGTGATATAATTTGGTGTAAAGGTAATTTATGTATAAAGTCTTGGGTGTAATAGTGCTAAAATTTGGCGTTAAAGCTATAATATTTAGCAAAAATATTTTGCATTCGATATATTTGATAATATCTTTGCATTATCTTCAGCCCACACCAAGTATTACGATATTTGAATGGCTTTCTGTATGGTCTGACACGTGTTCCTTCTGAAAACATGGATATCACATCCAATTAAAATTAGCCAAATGGTAGCCACTGCTGCTAATGTAATTCTCGTGCAAAGCGAAATTTGGTCATGAGTTACTTAATACACGCTTGTGAAATACAAATAGGTTATAAATATTAACTATTAACTTTATTATAATATTGGTCAAAAATGATTGTAAATACAAAACAAACACAATCGATTCTTTATAAAGTCTTAAATTGTATCGTTCTACAAAATAAAAATATAATAAATTAGAATTAAACATATAAAATCAATTTTACCACAATTTTACTGATTTAGAATTCTATAAAGAGTTTTTTTTATTTCTTAAGCAAGCGAAAAGACAACAGACGATAAATGTAATTTTTTTAAATTGTGAACTTAAATTGATTTTTTATTCCCATTTCGCAAAATAAGGGCCATTGGGATTTGATGACTTTTTGTGGCGCCAACTGAGTGATAAGTCGCCAAATGCAGTAACCCGTTACTTGGCAAACTTTTGCGAAAAGAATTTTTTTTCACCAAAATTATTCGTCGCCAAATTAATAAATAATTTTTATTATATATATTATTTCTCGGAATTGAAGTGTCAAAATAATATGTTAAGATGACAATTGAATTATATCATTCGATAATACATCCAATATCAAAGACATTTGCGGCTTTAGCAGCATACCCAGTAAGTGCTGAGAGTCTTTCCTTATAAAAAGCTATCTTGGATTAACAATGAAAGAAGATCTTGTGGTAGTTATTCTGATATTAAATTAAAATTATTTTTATAAAAAATATCCGAGAGATATCAGTCTATACGTAGATAGACTGTGTTAAAATGAATGAAGAACAATGTCAATTAAAAAAAGGTCATATTTTAAGGTGAGAACCGTTTTTGATCAATAGCACGTGGTAGTTAAACTTCTATTATCATGAATTGAAGAATTACGTTAGTGGAAATCCCAACTTCAAAAGGAAATTACTTAAAAGGCCTACAAAAATGCAATTTAAGGCAAAGCATATTTTTTGTTATCATACTGGAAAATGGCCCTTGGAATAGCGAACATAAATGGCAGCACAACAGGTTCATTCTTCAGTTTGCCGTAGAAAGTCCAAGCGCCAAGCCGGTGGGGTATAGCGTCGAATGTGCTTCCGCTGTATTATAAAAATTTAACCTCAAATTTTTATTTCTGGTGTAAGACCAATATATTTACTACTCAAACTGATCGGTTCCAATGGCTAATCTGGGCACCCTCTGTTGTACTTTTTTTAATCAATTCCAAAATAAAAATTGAAAAACTCTTCACGAACATATATATTGAAAATAACTAAATAAATAAAACAAAATCTATTGAAAATCACTTCGCATCGTCAGTAAATTTAATCGAAATCAAAAAAGAAATAGACTTTTTAGTATTCGACTTACAATATTTAGAGTTTGTAAATAATGTTCCAAGGGCTAATCTGGGCACCCTCTGTTGTACTTTTTTTAATCAATTCCAATATAAAAATTGAAAAATTCTTCAACAACATATATATTGAAAATAACTAAATAAATAAAGCAAAATCTATTGAAAATCACTTCGCATCGTCAGTAAATTTAATCGAAATCAAAAAGAAATAGACTTTTTAGTATTCGACTTACAATATTTAGAGTTTGTAAATAATGTTCCAAGGGCTAATCTGGGCACCCTCTGTTGTACTTTTTTTAATCAATTCCAATATAAAAATTGAAAAATTCTTCAACAACATATATATTGAAAATAACTAAATAAATAAAGCAAAATCTATTGAAAATCACTTCGCATCGTCAGTAAATTTAATCGAAATCAAAAAAGAAATAGACTTTTTAGTATTCGACTTACAATATTTAGAGTTTGTAAATAATGTTCCAAGGGCTAATCTGGGCACCCTCTGTTGTACTTTTTTTAATCAATTCCAATATAAAAATTGAAAAATTCTTCAACAACATATATATTGAAAATAACTAAATAAATAAAGCAAAATCTATTGAAAATCACTTCGCATCGTCAGTAAATTTAATTCGAAATCAAAAAAGAAGAAATAGACTTCTTAGAATTCGACTTACAATATTTAGAGTTTGTAAATAAATTTAATCTTGATTCCAATTCCTCCAAAAAATAAAGTTTATTATTTTACCTTCTTATGGAAGATTAAACATCACCAAAGGTTTATTCAGAATATGTTTGACATACAGATTAGATTTAACATTTCCTAGATTGCAAAGTTCAAAACAGCTGTTGTTGAGTTTATCCTATCAGAAGTAAGAAAATGTAACTAAATGCAGAAGAAAATTGCATTAAAATAAGAAGATATCTTATGCTTTACAAAAGAAAAAAATTGGATGTTAAATTGAGGAATCAAGCCAATAAAGCCTACAAATAATTATTCCAAGTATTTAAAATGTTAATATATTACAACAATTAATATTCTATAAAAAATATTTCATGTAAATAATCACCCAGCTTCCATAGCAGCATCATGTTTAGAATTTGTTTATTTAGGATTTGTTGTTAACATCATGTTTAGAATTTGTTGATCTTGAATTTGTTTGTTTAGGATTTGTTGTTAACATGCTTAGAATTTTTTTTTATTTATCCTATCGTTTAATGAATTTTTTTTTTTTTATTTTTCCATTTTATGTTTAAAATTCCACTTTTTCCAGAAATTCCTTTTAGAATTACTATAAAATATGTTAAAGCTAATATATAATTGACTATTTCATTGAAAAAAATTGTGCTTACTTTTATGAATTTTATGTTTAGAATTTGTTGATCTTGAATGTGTTTGTTGCCGAATTTATTAGATTTGTTGTTTGTTTAGGGTTTGTTTTTGATCTTGAATGACTATAAAATATTCCATTATATATTTACTTTAATCTATTTTTTTGTAAGAATTATGGTTATTTTTATGAATTTCATGTTTCGAATTTGTTAGTTTATCATTGGTTGTTACCATCATGTTTAGAATGTGTTGATGTAGAATTTGTTAATTTAGGATTTGTTGTGATGTTTAGAATTTATTGATCCAGAATTTGTTAATTTAGGATTTGTTGTTATGTTTAGAATTTATTGATCCAAAATTTGTTAATTTAGGATTTGTTGTTATGTTTAGAATTTATTGATCCAAAATTTGTTAATTTAGGATTTGTTGTTATGTTTAGAATTTATTGATCCAGAATTTGTTAATTTAGGATTTGTTGTTATGTTTAGAATTTATTGATCCAGAATTTGTTAATTTAGGATTTGTTATGTTTAGAATTTATTGATCCAGAATTTGTTAATTTAGGATTTGTTGTTATGTTTAGAATTTATTGATCCAGAATTTGTTAATTTAGGATTTGTTGTTATGTTTAGAATTTATTGATCCAGAATTTGTTAATTTAGGATTTGTTGTTATGTTTAGAATTTATTGATCCAGAATTTGTTAATTTAGGATTTTTGTTATGTTTAGAATTTATTGATCCAGAATTTGTTAATTTAGGATTTGTTGTTATGTTTAGAATTTATTGATCCAGAATTTGTTAATTTAGGATTTGTTGTTATGTTTAGAATTTATTGATCCAGAATTTGTTAATTTAGGATTTGTTGTTATGTTTAGAATTTATTGATCCAGAATTTGTTAATTTAGGATTTGTTGTTATGTTTAGAATTTATTGATCCAGAATTTGTTAATTTAGGATTTGTTTATGTTTAGAATTTATTGATCCAGAATTTGTTAATTTAGGATTTGTTGTTATGTTTAGAATTTATTGATCCAGAATTTGTTAATTTAGGATTTGTTGTTATGTTTAGAATTTATTGATCCAGAATTTGTTAATTTAGGATTTGTTGTTATGTTTAGAATTTATTGATCCAGAATTTGTTAATTTAGGATTTGTTGTTATGTTTAGAATTTATTGATCCAGAATTTGTTAATTTAGGATTTGTTATGTTTAGAATTTATTGATCCAGAATTTGTTAATTTAGGATTTGTTGTTATGTTTAGAATTTATTGATCCAGAATTTGTTAATTTAGGAT
The DNA here is from genome assembly GCA_021605075.1 of Caerostris darwini. Taxonomy (NCBI): domain Eukaryota; kingdom Metazoa; phylum Arthropoda; class Arachnida; order Araneae; family Araneidae; genus Caerostris; species Caerostris darwini. The sequence goes on along the minus strand of BPLQ01011731.1, from coordinate 141,312 downwards.
TTGTTATGTTTAGAATTTATTGATCCAGAATTTGTTAATTTAGGATTTGTTGTTATGTTTAGAATTTATTGATCCAGAATTTGTTAGTTTAGGATTTATTGTTACCATGTTTAGAATGTTTAGAATTTGTTAGTTTAAATTTTGTTGTTACTATCGTGTTTAGAATTTGTTGTTTCATCTTATGGTTTAATGAATATTTTTTTTCAATTTTTCCTTTTTATGACAATACTTAAGACTCCACTTTTCAATTAATTCATTTTATAATGACTATGAAATATTCAATTATTTAATTGTTTTAAGCTATTTCTTTGGAAAAATTATGCTTGGTTTTATAAATTTTGTGTTTAAAATTTGTTGATCCTGACTTTGCTCAGGACTTGTTGTTTGATTTGTTACTTTTTCATGATTTGTTCAGGATCTTGAATGACTATAAAATATTCAGTTATATATTTGCTTTAACCTAATTTGTTATAAAAATTATGCTTACTTTTATGAATTTCATGTTTAGAATTTGTTGATTCATCTTACTGTTTAATGAATATCTTAATTTTTAATTGGAAGCCTTCATATTATATTATGTGTGTGTGTGTGTGTGTGTGTGTGTGTGTGTGTGTGTGTGTGTGTGGTTCACTCCAGTATCGAAGATCTTCAGAGTTCTCGATTCTACGATGAGTTTAATTCACCCTGTCTGCGGCAGATATTAATTGTCACATGGCGTAATACACGAAACCACAAAGGGCTCACTTTGCAAACAGACGGAATTTTCTGCTTGTTCAGTCCCTTCACAGAAAAAGAGAAAAACAACACTTCTTGTCAACTCGTCGCAGAACACTCTCCGCCTTCTCCAAAAACCTGGCCTTTGGTAACACAGGCTCCAGGTTCAAACCCTTGTGGCGGCATGTTTGTTTCTTAGTGGTTCGGAATTAGTTAGTGGTTCTGTTTAGCCCTCGTGTGTACAAGATTACCGTATACAAACTAAATCAATCTCCAAAAACATCCTTTTAAGAAAATCCATATTTTGAGGGAGGGTCAGCTTCCCTCACTTTTCACTGAAGTGGACACTTCCCCAACCCCTCATCAATCACGATGCAGAAACTCCTAATGTAGTCCATATTCCATCTGTAATTGTTTCGACCTGTGAAGATCGAATAGACAATAGCTAATTTCATGAGGTCTCCTTACCCATAACACTGACTATCTGCTGTTAGATTTGTGTCATAGGTTGTTATAATTCACTTCACTTATAAAAAAATATACATTCTTTTCCCCTGGGACAGGAAATGCTATAACGTTTTTCGTGGGAAAAAGGCTACTATATACACTCAAGAGCCAAAACATTATGACCACCTGTCAATAACGAGTTGGCCCACCTTTGGCGCGCAACACAGCTTCAACCCGCCTTGGCATGGATGCCACAAGTCCTTGGTACATGGCCGGAGACATATTGTACCAGATGTTTAAGCAACGGTCACGTAAATCCGAGATATTGCGAATTGGTGGTCTTTGAACTCTGAGCTGCCATCCCAGGACATCCCAAATGTGTTCTATCGGATTGCGATCCGGTGAGTTAGGCGGCCAGGACATTAACTGGAATTCAGCATCATGTTCCTGGAACCACTCCAACACAATTTTAGCCTTGTGACAAGGGGCGTTATCCTGTTGGAACATTCCATTTCCAGCTGGAGAAACAGAGGCCATGTAAGGGTGCAACTGGTCCGCAATGATGTTCAGATACCATGTAGCATTCATGGTCTGCTCTACCACAACCACGGGTTCCAGAGACGCCCAAGAAAACGTCCCCCAAAGCATAATACCGTCACCACCGGCCTGTGTATGAACTACTGTACAATGAGGGAGCAACTGTTTGCCTGGAAGACGGCGTATCCTGACACGGCCCTCGGCGTGATGAATGACAAACCGTGATTCATCTGACCAGGCAACTCTCTCCCACTGATCCATGGACCAGTCACGATGTTCCCGGGCCCAGCGCAGGCGCAGTTGGCGATGACGCTTGGTCAGAAAAGGCACACGAGTGGGACGTTTGCTGCGTAGCCCCATATCCAATAGTGTCCACAGAACAGTGTGCTCCGATACTATTCTACTTGACCCTGCATTGTATTGGGCTGTCAGCTGAGCCACTGTCTGGCTCCGGTTTTGCTTCACCATGCGAGACAGTCTCCGACGACCTTTTTCTTTGATAGCGTGTGGAAGTCCAACACCATGTCGTCAACTGCTGGTTTCACCGTCATTCATCCACTTTGCATAAGTACTAACATCTGTAGATCGCGAACAACCCACGAGTCGTGCACTTTCGGAAATAGTTGTTCCGAGCCTTCGAGCCATTACAATCTGCCCTCTATCAAAGTCGCTTAGATCCGCCGCCTTTCCCATCACACACAGAAGTAAGTGAAAGAATGATTCTTCAGACTCTCCAGCAGCAGTTAAATACCACTTCCACCTGATCACGTGCCATCCACGTCATCCAGGCGAGTTCATTGCAAAATGTAGGGATGGTCATAATGTTTTGGCTCTTGAGTGTATATATTGGTTCTATAAGTCAATTCTCCTCAACAAATGTTGCTTAAAAAACACACAATCCTCATAGTACATTTCTATCTAATAGCATTGCTTAATTTATTACACATTTAGTAAAAAAAAACACGAGACGTTTATAAAAGCAGTTAATGGGTTTTTAACGGGCGCACCTTTTTTAGTCACATTTAACGACTTTTATATTTAACTCATAAATATATGTAATATCTCTAAGTAAAAATTAACACATCTCATTTTCTTTATTAATATTTTTTTAGTTATGAACATTTAGCAGGAAAAAAAACATTTTGTTGTTACATCTTTTTGCTAATCCTTTGCTTTATATTAATATTATGTCTGTTGACGTAAATCAATTGAAAATTCTCATCTGAATATAAATTAAGAAACTTATTGGCACACTTTTTTTTTTTTTTTTTTTTTGCATGTTTGTGTCTTCATGTTTGTTTTAAAAAGTCCCCTAATACAATTAAAGCTTAATTTTACTGCCCAAAGGAGAAAAATTATCTCTATTTTATTTCCTGAGAGTCCAATTACCAACAAAACCTAATTAAGTACGTTTGACGGTTGCAATTAACTTTGATTTATTTCTTATTTTGCAAGATTCTTCTAATGAGAATCCTCTAATGCATACACATGCTGATGTATTTTTGGAAGATATTTATGTTAATTCTGATATTTAAGCAAATTGAGTTAATTTTATTCCCAGGAAGCAATTTGATTTTTTTTTTCTTTCCTTATTGTTTCATATATTAGAATCGTGGTTATTCACAGCATATTAAGTTCTACTCAAAATGTCAAGTGTTGCAGTTATGTTTAATTTAAGCATCATTCAGTTTTCTTTAAAATCAAATATTGATTAAGAATATGAATGAAATGTTATTTTTGTTCAAATCTAAAGTTAGATATTCTGCTAAAGCAAGTAATACAAGCAATATAGTCTTTATTTTTATTATTGTAGTGATCAGGTTGTGCAACTGGGTGGCAATTGGGTTTTTTTGGGTTGAAATACTTGAGGCACAAGTTGGAAAACACACAGGTTTATTTACATACGCATAAATATCACACACATACAATCAGACACATACAATTTTTTAATCCATTTAACGACATATAATTATAGATTCGGGGAAGGATTCCACTTCTAAGCCGGAAACCCGATGCGCAATATACTTCCTCTCCGGGCGAGATTCTGTAGGCCAACAAATGCACAGGATTGTGCTAAATATATTTCCTCTCTGAATGAGAGACTGTAAACTATGTTAGTTAACTTGCTGCTTCATATACAATTAAGACCTTTTTTTCTTTGTTACTATTATAAGCTCATTTGTCCTAACACCTTATTATAAATATATATATATTATTCTATATATCACCCTACACCCCAACACAAATCATCTAATTTTAGCTATATTTTTTTAAAGGTTACTTTGAGATAGAAAATAAAAGAAAAAATGTTTTTATTATTTGTATTTGTTGTTTTTACAATATTATTTTAGTTATATTTTTGCTTAAAGGTTATTTCAATCCTTTTTTTTTTTCAAATAGAAAATAAAACAAAAAATATTTTTTATTCAATTATTTTTGTTGTTATTATTATTATTATTACTATTATTTGTTGTTGTTTTTAATATATTATTTTAGTTATATTTTTTTTGTGAATGTTATTTCAATTCTTTTCTTTTTTTAAAGATGGAAAATAAAATAAAAAATTTTGGAAAAACGAAAAGCACATCTTTAAATAGTTTGAGAAACGAAATAATTGAACTGTTTGGCGATAAATACAACGTTCCAGCGCTCGACGACCGCATCAAAAAATTTTTAAACAGAGAATTGGCGATCAAAACACCAACAAAACGCAAAAGATCGCCAAGCGCCGCCAAAAGCAAGTCAGTTTCAAAAAGGAAAAAGAAAACAAAATCAGTTTCTAAGAGTAGAAAGAAGTCTTCTAAAAGTTCTTCCAAAAAGAAGAAAAAACGATCAAAGAAGTCTAAAAAATAAACATTTAAAAAATCTTTATAAAGTATCGGAATTCTGGTTATGCCAGAAGTCAGAACTGAATGAAAATCATCTATTAAAGCATTTTTATGAAACGATTTTTTTAAAAAATCGAAGTTGAAGTCAATAAATAAAAAAAAATTATAAAATGCAAAGAGTTTGGTAGCAATTCGGTGGTGACACATAATTTAAAACTCTTTAAAAATAACTCTTTATCACTAATCATGCAAAAGATAATATTTCATCAAGTCAATTCGAAGTTTTTTTAATCGGACAGTTTTTCGGATATCGAAATAAAATGGAATTTAATTTTTTTTTCCTCAAAAAATAAAAAAATGTATCTGACATATAATGCTGATAAATATAATTAAACTGTCAGTCTTATTTTTGAATTATATTTTTGTTGGATATTTGCTTATCTCACAAGATAAAAATGAAATCCTCTCTCTTTTTTGAAGATTTAACTTTTTTTCATCAAGAAATCGTTGAATTTGTTATCTCTAGATGCTTGGAATAAAATTAAAATATATTTCATTACTTTTAAATATTCGCATTTCAGCTATTTTTTTTTTAAAGATAAATTTAAATTCAATTAATTTTTCTATGAATTCATAATGTAATAAAATATTATTTTGAAATTTCAGTAAAACATATGATTTTTGTTTTGTTTTTTTCCATTTGTAAATTACCAAAGGACAGATATTCATTTTCTCTTACTTTATAAAACTAAATTATAAACCAAAAATTAATAGTTTTTTATTGCTAATAAATACCATCGTCAATAATTTAACGAATTATAATTTAATATTATTATTTTAATTATTAATTTATTATTTAATATTAACGATTAATATTATTTATTAAAAGCAATATGTTTAATCTAGTGAATATTAATCTCTTCATTTTCTCTTATTTTATATAACTAAATTAGAAACAAAAAGTTAATAGCTTTTTTTTTTTTACCAATAAAAGCCATCGTAAATAATTTAACGAATTATAATTTAATATTATCATTATAATTTGATATTGTATTTATTAATTTATTTAATATTAAAGTTAATAATATTAACGATTGGCATTATTTATTAATAACAATATGTTTAATCCTGTGTATCAGAAACTAATATAATACTCGCAAAAAAGAGCTGCATTTGATAATTTATAAAAAAAATAATATATTTTTAGTTCTAGAAAATTTTATTAAAAAAAAAAACTATGCAGTATTAAAAATTTGTGATTTTATATAAATCATCATAAATAGCATAAATAAGTCACATAAAAATTATCAATCTTATCAAGAATTATCAATGTTTATCTCTAATTTGTAAACATTTATTTTTAAGAACGTAATAGCTCGGCAAATAAATTGAAGACCTAATACCGTATGTTCCACTTTCTCTTTTTTTTTTTTACTATAGCACTCATCAGATTGCAACACGAGCGCCATCTGGTGTTGGGAAAATATGATAAAAAAATTAAGTGTTAAATATGATTAAAAAAAATTAAGTGCTTTATTTAATAAAAAAATAAGTAATAAAAAAATTTTCGTAATGTTTAGAAAGTAATAAATTCAGAGAAATATAATATCATCTGAGTAAGTTTTATAGCAGAGATTTTCAATATTTTAACTTTTTGGAAAGAAAAATTGTTTTATCTACTACATAAGACATACTAAAAATACTAGTTTAACAATAGTTTAGTAAATGGTGCATATTCTATTATATACAAAATGACAAGTAAAAAGTCGTAACATAATAATCTTTTAATTTTTGGCCAGAGTTTTTGTTCGCAATTATTGAGCACATAAAAAAAGACTTTAAACATTGAAATAAAAAATTAGTGTAGAAAATGAAAAATACGAATCACATATCGATGTTTAAAAAAAATAATAATTCATTATATTCACTATTTTTTTTATATATTTTTATCTAACCAATATTTTAAAAAATATAAATGGCATACGTACATAACATAAGTACATAAAAATATCAATGTTTTAAAAAAATGTACGTTTGGATGTTAAATCTTTTTAAAACGGTTAAAAAGAAAAATAGCATGATAAATATAACTTAGATTAATATAACTTGATCATAAATATGACTTATTTGATCATCGAAATATGTTTTTAAAACTATCATTTCATATTTTGATAATCAAAACTCCAGTTTCAGAAAAACTCCAGTCTTCGTATCTGACATAGTATATATAGTTTCAAAAACACATTTCTGTAAAACGTTAAGGGTAATTGTAACTGTAACGCATTTATTTTATTATATTTATTTATTAGATATACCTACATGATACTTTATTGGAGGACGACACAATTTCTTGATCCTTATGTGGAATCAATTAAGTTAAAGAATTTATGTTATGAAATTATTTTCTAAAAATTTCTGAAGATGTGTAATGTGTAAGCAAATTTCTATAAAACGTTAATAAAATAAATGCATTAAAATACTATTATGTTTAATTATTAGGTACAGCTATATGACACTCTATTGGGTAACGACGCAATTTTTCTACTATCATGGGGAATCAATTAAGATTAGAAAATAGTAGTTTCATAAACTCAAGTATATACTCAAGAGCCAAAACATTATGACCACCCCTTCATTTTGCAATGAATTAGCCTCGATGACGTGGAAGGCACGTGGTCAGGTGGAAGTGGTATTTAACTGGTATTAAGTGGTGGTATTAATCCATGCCAAGGCGGGTTAAAGCTGTGTTGCGCGCCAAAGGTGGGCCAACTCGTTATTGACAGGTGGTCATAATGTTTTGGCTCTTGAGTGTAAATTGCTTTACATTTCTGAAAATGTGTAATGTGTACACACAAACGTGTGTAAAACATTAATAGTATTGTAACGCATTTATTTTATTATATTCAATTATTAAGTACATGGGCCTGAATTGCCGAGTGGCTAGCGCTCTGGCACTCGGTACCACAGTTTCGGGTTCGAGTCCCGGCGGTGCCATGGATGTTTGTAGTGGGTCGGAATCCACTTTAAACCGTAGATCCCGGTCCTAATAGGATCGTAGAGTGTTGCGGGGACATTGTAACTCCGCGTCCGTGGCTTATCTTCAAGTTACACGCGCCCCTGGGTAATGCAAAGTGAATAACGTCTGTGCAGCACTTGCCTTAAGGCATCCAGGACCAAGCAGTCTAAGTGTTTGCCAGCTGCATTAGAATATAAAAAAAATTATGAAGTACACCCATATGATAACTGTATTGGAGAGAGATGCAATTTCTCTACCATTATAAAGAATCAATTAAACTTACAAAATAATTTCATAAACTAAAACATAACATTTTTTAATATTTCCGAAAATGTGTAATGTTTGATGGCATTTCTTCTATATAAATAAAAATTATGATAATAATTTAAATCTTTGATGATTTTTTTTGGGAGGGGGGAATTATTAAAAATATTCACTTGCACTTTTTAATATTCATTTAATTTTATTATTATTATTATTATTACCCCTGTAAACTATTTGTCATTATAAATGGCAACAGATGGCGCCACGAACAAGAGACTCTTCCATAACTCCTCCTCCTGTAACTCCATATAAGGCTGTTGTCTTATACGGGGATTCGAATGTAAGAGCAAGGGTAGAAAAAAAGGAACGCGACGGAGTTGCTGATGGCGGGCGGTTGCTGGATTAAGTATTTGTACCAATAAATATTTTATTATATCAACTGAAAGTTGCGTCAATCAACGATAACAGAAAAAGAAGATAACACCCCCAAAATATTATATTCATTCAAGATGTTTGATATTCTCTGAAAATGCTCCGATTATGTTCTAAAATGCATTTTTTCTGACAAATCTACGTGCAGAAAAGTACCAAAACTTCATTTTTCCAATTAACATTAACTATATATTTTTTTCAAGCATCGCATATTTTTAACAAAAGAAGAAGTTTTAGCTGATGCCTATTTATTACACAATGTTTAGGAGTGGTAATCATAACCATTTTCTTAAAATAACATAGGTCTCTAATAATTTAAGCTGTATCAACTCGAGCCTTGATAATCCCTGCAAGGGTATTTGGTAATCCCTGCAAAAGGGAATCCATAACGAGTATCTTCCCTATCCGATGGAGAAAATGCATCGGATTTGAATTGGAATCGGCTGAGGCAGGACCTCATTTGGAATCGCTGTAAACAGTTTTGGAAACTATGTTATAAATAGATTTTTAATTTATTTACTAGCAGAACGCGGCATACGTAGTCTTGCCAAAAAAAATACGTTATAAAATATTACATATCGCAAATATATTATATATGTTCCAATATATGTACATACTAATTTTCATGGATATCGTTTGAAAGGTATATAAGATGAAATGCTGCAGCACCATCTGGTGGCAAATAAAATAAAGTGAATAGCGCGAACATATTTTCCAAACTCGCAAACTTATTATTACCAATTTTCACAATGATTAATTGAACAGCATAGAAGTTAATATACTGTAGCACCATCTGATGGCGGCTTGCAAAAAAAGGAATAGCATAATTATTCTCCATGTTTTGTTAAATAAAAATAATTTCCTCAAAATTGGTGAAGCCGTTTAGGAGGAGTTCAGTGACAAACACATGTACAGAAGAATTATGTATATAAAGAAATGTGAGTTGTATGTGCCATCAGATGTTGTTGTGTTAAATAAAACAAGTGATATAAAAATAAAAAAATTTTAAAGTCAATTCCTACTTTTTTTTCATTATATTGCAGAAAGTCCTTTATAAATAACTTTCATTCATTTTTTTAAGTTTATCTGGCGCCATCTATGGATAGATATATGCAACTTAAATCTAAAAAAAAAAAAAAAAATTAAATCAATTAATTAAATTTAATTACTGAATTAATATTTGAAAAAACTGCATTAACATCAAGTGTGATCCACTGCAAGTTCAAAAAAAATGTATTTGAACTTGAGTGGTTGAATAAAAAGTATTTTATTAACGACTGTAAACAAGATATATATAGGGAGAGTGTGACCTAATAGAAGGAATTGAATGATGAAAATACAAATTGAAGTCATATTTTAGAGGACAGTACATGAACATGCACCTCAACAGTGACAGTTCAATTAGTGTGCAAATTTTGATAACATTTATTTTAAATTTTAAAAATCATTAGCAAATAAATATATAATGGATTAGTCAAAAAAAATTAACCTCTGCATGTTGTACTTTATAGTTTATAAAAATATTTACGAACTGACAACAGTTACATCCGTAGAGACAAAGTTTCAGCTTTATATATATTAGATCATATATTTTTGCTTCAATCCTACTGACAAAATTCTTTCAGACGCTGTTTAATCGACATCTCTACTATATTTCCTCTAACAAAACAAAACACACGACACTAACCATAAGCTCGCTTTTTTCTGGTCTGTCCACTGTCCAGTCTCCGATATCTTTTCGATCAGTGGACATTGACCACCCATCATCTGACCAACAGGGGGTGACAGGATGTCAAGGTCACTGTCGGGATGTCTTCCGAAGAGATGAACCAAAAAAGAAACAAATTAAATAAAAAGACGCTGCTCTGTCTTAGCAAATTTGTCTTTTTTCCTCGTCCGAAAATAACGTTGAGCTAATAGCGTTTCAGCTGTTGCCGAGACATAAGAAGAAAGGAGGAGCAGAAAAAAAAATCTATAATAAAAGTTTTCATAAAGACGTATAGCATTCTTCATGAGTTTCCTAAATGGTAGTTGCGTATAGATGCAGTTGAGTATTATTTTTTTTATGTATTTCTTGACATAAAAGTTTATAAGCAATGTCACACACATGAAACCTTGTTTCAGAGTTTCTATACACTATGACATAATATTATTATTTAATCATATTCGAAACTCTGATGGTGCATTTAATTAATAATTTTACCTCAGTTTTCAAATATGGATTTCTTTATGCATCATATTTATGCGAACTTATCACTGCAAACATATATTTCAGCAATAATTATTTGCATTAATTAATTACAATAATAATTGCTCTCAGTTTTCAAATATGGATTTCTTTATGCATCATATTTTCAAAACTTATCACGAGCTAACAATAGTTACATCCGTAAAGACAAGAGTTCAGCTTTATATATTAAATAAAATATTTTTGCTTCTTTCCTACTGACAAAATTCTTCAGACATTATTTAATCATTATTTAATAAAGTTAGTCAAACAAATTTAAACTCTGCATGCTATAATTTGTAAAAAGTGTTTACATATTATACTAAATTATACTATTGTTTACTGACAAAATCCTTCAGACATTATTAAATTTATTTAGTCAAAACAAATTGACGTCTTCATGTTATAATTTATAAAAATGTTTATGAGTAGACAACAGTTACAACCATGGAAACAAGCGTTCAGCTTTATATATATTAGATCATATATTTTTGCTTCAATCCTACTGACAAAATTCTTTCAGACGCTCTTTAATCGACATCTCTACTATATTTCCTCCAACAAAACAAAACACACGACACTAACCATAAGCTCGCTTTTTTCTGGTCTGTCCACTGTCCAGTCTCCGATATCTTTTCGATCAGTGGACATTGACCACCCATCATCTGACCAACAGGGGGTGACAGGATGTCAAGGTCACTGTCGGGATGTCTTCCGAAGAGATGAACCAAAAAAGAAACAAATTAAATAAAAAGACGCTGCTCTGTCTTAGCAAATTTGTCTTTTTTCCATCGTCCGAAAATAACGTTGAGCTAATAGCATTTCAACTGTTGCCGAGACACAAGAAGAAAGGAGGAGAAAAAAAAATCTATAATAAAGTTGTCATAAAGACGTATAGCATTCTTCATGAGTTTCCTAAATGGTAGTTGCGTATAGATGCATTCGAGTATTATTTTTTTTTTATGTATTTCTTGACATAAAAGTTTATAAGAAATGTCACACACATGAAACCTTGTTTAAGAGTATCTATACAGTATGACAAAATATTATTATTATTATTTAATCATTGGCGAAACACCGTTGGTCAATTCAATAATTAATTTTGCCCTCAGTTTTGAAATATAGATTTCATTCTTTAGATATATTCTTTATTTTATTTCTTTAGGATCGAATTTTCAAAATTTATCACTCCAAACATGATATATATATATATATATATATATATAGGGAGATTTTAATTAAAGTCCCACTTTCAAAATGCTGTAAAAAATGAAGAGTAGAATGTGTAGAGACAGGCTATCCTACTGACAAAATAATTCAGACATTATTTATTCATTATTTAATTAGTCAAAAACTAATTTAACCTCTGCATGCTATAATTTATAAAAATGTTTACGAGCGGACAATAAGCTGTCTGTTTTATATATTAGATCATATACTTTTGCTTCTATCCTACTGACAAAACCCTTTCGACAATATTTAATCGACATCCCTACTACATTTCGTCTATTAAAACGAAACATATGACACTAACCATAAGATCATTTAAATTAACTTTTTAATTTAATTATTTTCTAAGATAACATTTATTTTTAATTTTAAAATTCATTATATTCCTTTTGTGATATTTTTTTTTTTGATTAGCAGATAAATATATAATGGATTTAGTCAAAAAAAAAAAAAAATTTAACCTCCGAGTGCTAGAATTTATATTTATAAAAATGTTTACTAGCTGACGACAGTTAAAGCCATAGAGACAATCTTTCAGCTTATATATTAGATCATATATTTTTGCTTCTATCCTACTGACAAATTCTTTCAGACACTGTTTAATCGACATCTCTGCTATATTTCCCCCTAATAAAACAAAACTCACGACACTAACCATAAGCTCACTTTTTCCTGCTCTCCACTGTCCAATCTCCGATATCTGTTCGATCAGTGGACACTGACCACCCATCATATGACCAACAGGGGGTGACAGGATGTCAAGGTCACTGTCGGAATGTCTTCCGACGAGATGAACAAAAAAAGAAACATATTAAATAAAAAGACGCTGCTCTGTCTTGGCAAATTCGTCTTTTTTCCTTTGTCCGAAAATAACGTTGAGCTAATAGCGTTTCAGCTGTTGCCGAGACACAAGAAGAAAGGAGGAGAAAAAAATCTATAATAAAGTTGTCACAAAGACGTATAGCATTCTTCACGAGTTTCTAAATGGTAGTTGCGTATAGATGCATTCGAGTATTTTTTGTGCTTTATTTCTTGACATAACATTTTATAAGAAATGTGACATGCATGAAACCTTGTTTCTGAGTTTATGTACAGTATGACATAATAATATTATTATTTAATCATTGGCGAAACTGTTGATCAATTTAATAAATAATTTCCCCCTCAGTTTACAAATATGGAGTTCTTAATGCATCAAATTTTCAAAATTTATTACTTCAAACATTTATATTTCAACAATAATTAAGTTTGCCCTCAGTTGTCAAATATGGAGTTCTATATGTATCAAATTTTATCACTCCAAACAGGGAGATTATAATTGTGATGAGTGATACTTTTTTTTACAGCATATTGAAAGTTGGACTTTAATTATATTCACCCGGTATTTGGGCAATAATTAAGTTTGCTGGCAAATTTCAAATATGAATTTGTTTATGCATCATATTTTCAAAATTTATCGCTCCAAATATATATATATTTCAGCAATAATTATGTTTGCTCTCAGTTTTCAAATGTGGATTTCTTTATGCATCACATTACCGTAATCTATTACTCCAAATATATTTGCGTAATAATTAAATTTGTTATCAGTTTTAAAATATGGATTTGTTTATGCATCATATTTTCAAAATTTATCACTCCAAACATATATATTACAGATGCATACGCTTAAATAAACTATTTAATATTGTCCTTTTAAAAATGCTTAAATTAAAAATATATCGTAATTTAGGTTTATATTGATTGTTATTAATTACAGATATGTGATATGAGAGAATCATTATCTCTCTTAAAAATTAATTACTGAAACAACATCAAAGTATATAAAATAAGCCGACAGCTTATACTATATCATCATACGAACACAGTAATATATTGCGCTTACTATTTTTATCGATTGTTATCAATTATAGATATTTAGTGCTATGAAAAAATCATTATATCTCCTAAAAATTAATCACTGAAATAGCATCAAAGTATATATTATACTCCAACAGCTTATATATCATCATTCGAACACAGTATTATATTGCATTTTTAAAACCAAATAAAATTAGTTTCTAAAAATAAAAAAAATTTAAATATATACGATAAAAAATTTGTATAAAATTATTGTTTTACTTTTTCAATATCACAGATTATAAATATACTACTATATTGAAAATGCCAATTAAAATTAGGTCGCGATTATAAAATAGCAAACATATATATATATATATATATTTTTACTGTACATTATTTTAAAATTATCTAAAATGTGTTTTTTGCCCTGCGTTTTATAATATTAAACTAACTACAGTCCATTGCTATACATAAATTATTGATAATATTAATAATTAATATTATTAATAATTTATAACAGTATTATATTATTTTTTTATATTTCAATATTATATAATTTTTTTATATTTATATTTTTATATTAATTGCTGAAGTAGCATCAAAGTATATATTATAAGCCGACAGCTTATATATTTTCATTCGAACAGTAACATATTGCGTTTTTAATACCAAATATATGTTTAAACAAATAAAATAAAATAAAATTCGTTTCTTAAAAATAATCATTTAAATACATATGATATAAAATTTATACAAAATTACAGTTTAATTTTTTTCAATATCACAAACATACTACTATATTGAAAATCTCAATTAAAATTAGATCGCGATTAAAAAATAGCAAACATAATTTTTTTACTATACATTACTACTATACAATTCGCTAAAACGTGTTTATTGTCCTAAATGCTATTATATTAAATTAGCTATAGTCCATTATTATGCATAAATCAAAAATAATAATAATTTGCAACTGTATTATATTATTTAATATTATATTATTATATTTATAATTAATTGCTGAAATAGCATCAAAGTATATATTATATGCCGACAACTTTTGTATCCTCATTCGAATACAGTAATATATAAAAAACCAAATAAACGTTCAAACAAATAAAACCAAATAAAATTCATTTCCCAAAAATAAACATTTAAATACATATATAAAATTTACATAAAATTATTATTAAGAATCGCATATCGATATTTAAATAAATAATAATTCACAATTTTTTTTGTATATTTCTATGCAACAAAAATTTTTTTGATATCACTGATTATAAATATTCCACTACACTGAAAAAAATTAAAATTAGGTTGCTATTATAAAATTGTAAACATTATAATTTTTTTACTATACATTATTTTAAAATTCTCTAAAACGTGTTTTTTGTCATACGTATTATTATATTAAACTAACTATAGTTCATTATTACACATAAATTATTAATGATAATATAGTATTAAATAATATAATACTGTTATAAATTATTAGTATTATTAATAATTTTTAACAATATTATATTATTTAATATTATTATATGAAATATTTACATTTTATACTATACCCCCTATATATTTTTTATATTTATAACAATATTAATATTATTAATAGTTTAAATAGTCATATTACCGATATTATACGATTATTAAATGATGTTGTAATATCATTAATAATACTGTTACTAACACATTATTAATAATATTTTAAATGTATTACATTTATGTTCCGTTTTTTATTATTTCCAAATGACTATCTTAAAAATAAAATTTATTTTATACCCAATTACTGCATCAAATTAGATACGTTTTTAATTTTAAAAGTTGCATTTATACAGTGACAAACACTATAATTTTATCAAAATGCATCTTTGTAAAATTCGTTTAATGTCGAGTAAGTATTTCACCCTAGATTTTTTTATGAAGAAATTAATTATATTTTTAAATTTTTATTAATTATAATGGAGTTTTTTTCCCTCTATATCATTAAACAAACTCTAAATAAATACGAATCTATTTACAATGAAAGTTACTTACCGCCATATTTGGATCCGATGTAATTTGTTGCCAGTTTCTTTACGTCTTCCAAAGATTCATGAGGCTTCAACTTGTGTTTTTCAACTGTACAATTCTGGTTGGCATACAAAACTTCAAACACAGCTTTTATGGCCAAAAAGCAATAATGCTCTTTCATAACTTCTGGATGGGCATCCGATTCGTACAGGAACAGCAACCTGTTCCAATTGAATCGCTGGAACACTTTATACATTGCAAGAGCCATGCTGTTGAAAGACCAACCTGTCCTCACTAACAAGTGGTATTCGGAATCATTACCTCTTCTGCCAAATTCGCCAAAATCGTATGCCAAAGCTCCTGATGTGACCATAGGAATTTCAATGAACTTCAGCAGTCTGGCCACTGGAGCCACTATGTAATCACAAAAAGGTCCCAAGAATAAGTGGACCGGGTTTTCAATGTAGGCTTCTATGGCTGACCATATACCATAGGCGACATCACAACCAGTATCTCTGTTGGCCATGCTGAATTTCCAACCGGGTAAAAGGTTCTTTTCTTGAATCTTTCGGAATGTTAACTGAAGTGCTGGAGCCACTTTGTTGTAGGAAGCCAGGTAAGAATCGTTTTCAGGAAGTAAGACAATCACATAAATGGTGTTGTTTTCTGAGTTGTCTTCACAAGAACGGCGATGCAAAGATAAAGATGGCAGTACCAATACTGTTGATATGATTATGAATGGTAACAAGACAGAGTTGATTTTTGGAGCCATTTTGAACTATAAGTTGAAACTAATTTTCAAAATGCCATTTTCAAACAAACTTTTGAATAGTAGTGACTAATTTGGCTCTAAAAATAGTTAACAAATGTTCCTTTTATCTTAACGTTTTTTTTAACTATTATTAACTTAATTATTACTATTGTCCATTGATCAACAACATATCCTAATAATTAATGCTGGGTCTGATCTTGTTCAGTATAACTTGATCAATTCTGCAATTATCAGTATTGCACAGTACAAAGTATAGTCATATACTTTATATGGTAGTTAGTATAATAATTGGTATAGTATACAACTATTCAAATTTTAAAAAAATAACTTCAAACTAAACTTATATATATTTCTATTGTCTATTCATCAACAGCGCACCTTAATAATTAATGTTGGCTCTGATCTTGTTCAGTATAACTTGATCAATTCTACAATTATCAGTATTGTACAGTACAAAATATAGTACATTTGCTTTATATAGTAGTTAGTATAATAATTGGTATAGTACACAACAATTTGAATTTAAAAAAAAATAATTTCACAAACTTATATTAGTCACAACATCACAGTTTCCATATTAATAATTCATTAATCACAAACGCATAGGATTACCATGCATTTTTAGAAAATTAAGACATCCAAATTTCAATGAATAATTACTTACATGAATTAATTTTGCAGAAAGAAACTGAAGTAACTAGCTGCAATTTTTTCACGACGATATTGACCCAGAAGTGACTTTATCGTTATATGATTTGCCCTCGCTTTAACTGACAAGTTTGATGTTTTATACTTCCTTTCAACTCAGTTTCTATGTCCGGTTTCCGTTCCTCGTAGCAATACTTCCGTTTTTCTACAGCAGAATATTCATAGGTAAACTCGGGAACGTATCAAAACGTTCTGCGGAAGTAAAAGGCTATTTTTAGGAATTTTTTAAAGGTATGCCGCATTCGAAAGAATGTTTATCGTTACAGAGTATTAAATTGTATATCATATTTTGGAAAAGACTTCATTGTAGGCCTTGTTTTGCTTTATAAGAAACGGATGTTTATGTGTTTCATAAAACCGAAAAAGGTTCAGAAATCTAATTAGCTAAAATACTTAAATACTTTAATTAAATTTTAATTTGAATCACTGTGGGAATAATTTTTTAATAAATCAATTAATTAAATTTTACTACACATGTTGTAAGAGTAAATACTATATAAGATGTTATCTATATTTAATATAATGGGACCTGAATGGCCGAGTTTCTAGCGCTCGGTGCCCCAGGTTTCGGGTTCGGGTCCCGGTGGTGGCATGAATGTTTGTAGTGATTTGGAGTCTACTTTAAACCGTAGGTCCTGGTCTAATAGGATCATAGAGCATTGTCGGGGTAGTGTTACTCGCATCCGTAGCATATCTTTAAACTACATGTGCCCCCTGGGTAATGCTGAATGAGTAACAGCAGTGCAACTCTTGTTAATTAAATTAAAATTAATTTATTAATTAATTTTTAAAATAAATTATAGTACATGACCAATGAAGAAACTCTCTTTCAGTATAATCTGCTAGGAGCTTGATGGCCGAGTGCCTATCTCGCTAACCCTCGGTACCACAGGTTTCGAGTTCGAATCCCGGTGGTGCCAGGGATGTTTGTAGCGGTTCGGAATCCACTTTAAGCTTTAGGTCCCAGCCTAATAAGACCGTTGAGAATCACTGGGCCCAATCAGACTTCTCATCCACATCATTCCAAAACTGTAAAGGGACAACTCAGGTATAGGCACAGTGATGTGTAACAGTAGTAGTATTTAATATTGCAACCTTATATGTGAAACGTGTTCTAAGAAATATATATTATTGAATTCTTCTTCATTGGCGTAGTAGTCCTATGGTGCGTTAAGACTGTCTGCCTACTGCATCTCCTGGCAGATTTCGAGACAGGAGATGTTTTCTTTTTACTGGTCAATCCTACGGCCGGTGGCGGCCTGATCGCCACTTGGCTAGCGCTCTAGCCTTTCGTATCACAGGCTTCAGGTTCGCATCCTGGCGGAAGCATGTATGTTTGTTAGTGGTTCGGAAACGGAGCCTGAATGGCCGAGTGTCTAGAGCTCTGGAACTTGATGCCATAGGTTTCGGGTTCGAGTCCCGGCGGAGCCATAGATGTTAGTAGTAGTTTGCAATCCATTTTAAAACGTAGGTATCGGTTTAAACAACTACTACTACTATCTACAACTACTACTACACCCCACCACTGTGACTAGACCTTTTATATAGTTTAGGAATGATATGAGTGAGAAGTCTGATTGGGCTCTGCGACGCTCTACAGTCATATGAGACCGGGACCTACAGCTTAAAGTGAGTTCCGAACAACTACAAACATCCGTGGCACCACCCGGATTCGAATCCGGAACCTAGAGATAGTCACTCTGCCATTGAGTCCTATTTTCATTAACAGGATTCTGTATTCACATTTATAACGAATTCATTGCTCATCTCATAAGCAATTAAATTATTAACAAACATAATTTATTATTTAATATTTTTTTCTCAAATTAATCAATTAATAAATTAAGAGTATTAATTAACTTGTGGGGAACTGATCCCCGAGTGGCTAGCGCTCTGGTGCTCGGTGCCACAGGTTTCGGATTTGAGTCCTGGCGATAACATTGATGTTTGTAGGGGGGTACGGAATCCACTTTAAGTTGTATCTCCAGGTCTCATATGACTGTAGACTGTCGCAGAGCCCAATCCGACTTTTCACCTGCACCATTCCCAAACTGTAAAAGGGCAACTCTGTTCTAAGCACAGTGATGTGGTATGGTGTGGTGAAGAAGTAGTAGTAGTAGCGTTTCAGAATCCGCGTTAAACTGTAGGTTCCAGTCTACTTAACCTAAAGTATGCACAAAATAGAGGGACAAACCAAACCAAACCTACGCCCAATGCTCTACAGTCATATTAGAACGTGATGTAAGGTTTAAAATGAATTCCGAGCCACTACAAACATATATGTCCCCGCCGGGACTCGAACCCGAAACCTGGAGAACCGAGCACCACAGTGCTAGTCATTCGGCCATCATGATCCCATATTTTTAGAAACAACAATTTAAAAGCTTAACGATTGTCACAACGTAAATAAAAATAATTATATATATACACTCAAGAGCCAAAACATTATGACCACCCCTACATTTTGCAATGAACTCGCCTGGATGACGTGGAAGGCACGTGATCAGGTTTAAGTGGTATTTAACTGCTGCTGGAGAGTCTGAAGAATCATTCTTTCACTTACTTCTGTGTGTGATGGGACAAGCTGCGGATCTAAGCGACATTGATAGAGGGCAGATTGTAATGGCTCGAAGGCTCGGAACAAATATTTCCGAAAGTGCACGACTCGTGGGTTGTTCGCGATCTACAGTTGTTAGTACTTATGCAAAGTGGATGAATGACGGGGAAACCAGCAGTAGACGACATGGTTTTGGACGTCCACACGCTATCAAAGAAAAAGGTCGTCGGAAACTGTCTCGCATGGTGAAGCAAAACCGGAGCCAGACAGTGGCTCAGCTGACAGCCCAATACAATGCAGGGCCAAGTAGAATAGTATCGGAGCACACCGTTCAGCGGACACTGTTGCATATGGGGCTACGCAGCAAACGTCCCACTCGTGTGCCTTTGCTGACAAAGCGTCGTCGCCAACCGCACCTGCGCTGGGCCCGGGAACATCGTGACTGGTCCATGGATCAGTGGGAGAGAGAGTTGCCTGGTCAGATGAATCACGGTTTGTCATTCATCACGCCGATGGCCGCGTCAGGATACGCCGTCTTCCAGGCGAACAGTTGCTCCCTCAATGTACAGTAGGTCATACACAGGCCGGTGGTGGCGGTATTATGCTTTGGGGGCGTTCTCTTTGGAGTCTCTGGGACCCGTGGTTGTGGTAGAGCAGACCAGCAGACCATGTTCAGAACATTTCCTGTTGAGTGAAACAGCTTGGTGACAAAGTCATTTTTTTTAAATTAAAATTTAAAATAATTTTTTAATTAAAATTTAAAATAATTTTTTAATTAAAATTTAAAATAATTTTTTTAATTAAAATTTAAAATAAATTTTTTAAATTAAAATTTAAAAAATTCTATTTTGAAATTAAAATTTAAAAAAGTCTATTCTTAAATTAAAATTTTAAAAAATCTATTTTTAAATTAAAATTTAAAAATTCTATTTTTAAATTCAATTTTAATTAAAATGTAAAGATTTAATCTTAATTGCATAATAGGTGAATATTTATATTAAATTAAAAAGAAATTTTTTTTGAAAAAAGAAAAAAATTTTCAAGAAACATATTATAACTTTATGAAAATTTTACGATATTTTGATAGTAATTAATTGGAATGAAATTAAATTAAGATTGATGGCTTTTGAACTGCCATGTATTAAATTTCCCTTTATTGCTAACTTGCAAGTAAAAGATTATAGTTTTTTAATTAAAAAATAATATTTAGAAATATTTATGGCGTTTCTAATTTTTCCAATTAAAAATATAATAAATACAGAAAAAAAAATTCGACTTTTATTTAATTATACTAGTTTATTAATTATTCTACGTCTATTTTTTGGTTAATTTTCTAGAATACTTAAAATATACTGGAAATATGACTAAATGAAAAAAAAGAAAAAACATTCTAGAAACAAATTATAACTGTACAAAAATTCTTACGATAATGAATGATCGTAATTAGATGCAATTAAATAAAATTCTCCAGTTAGAATGAAATTAGAATGAAATTAAATAAAAACTTATCGTTTTTTAACTGTCAAGTATTGAATTTGCTAATTTGCCATCAGACGATTTTTTTAATTAAAAAATAATTAATAACTTTTATGACTTTATAGGTGGTTCTAATTATATAATTACAAAAACAAATTAAGACTTGTAATTATTTATACTAGTTTATCAATTATTCTACTTCTTATTTTTTCGGTTAATTTTCTAGAATACTTAAAATATATTGTCAATGCGATTAAATAAATAATTATCATTTTTGTGAAAAGGAAAAAAATTTCTAGAAACAAATTATAACTGTAAAAAAATTCTTTTGATAATGAATGATCATAATTAATTCGAATGAAATTAAATAAAAAATGAGGATTTTTGAACCGTCAAAGTTGAACGAATCAAGTTTTTGAATTTAATTTTATTGCTAATTTGCCAAACGATTATATTATATTATTATTATTTATCAAACGATTGTAGATTTTTTTTTAATTAAAAATATAATCAGTAATGACTTTTTAGTTTGTTTCAATTAAAAACGTAATAAATAAAAAAATTAGGTTTGTATTTAATTATACTAGTTTATTAATTATTCTACATTTATTTTTCACTTAATTTTCTAGAATAGTTAAAATATGCTGGCAATACGATTAAATAAAAAAAATATGATTTTGGAGAAAAAAAAAATTTCTAGGGACAAATTATAACTGTATGAAAATTCTTACATGAAATTCTAAATGAATGAACGTAATTATTTATAATGAAAATAAATAAAAACTAATAGTTTTTTAACTGTCAGGTATTGAATTTGACTTTATTGCTAATTTGCTACCGAAAGATAATGGTTTTTTTAATTAAAAAATTTTTTATGACTTTTCAGTTTGTTCCAATTAGAAATATAATAAATATAGAAAAAAGTTAAACTTATATTTAATTATTCTAATTTACTGATTATTCTACGTCTATTTTCCGATTAATTTTCTAGAATACTTGTAATATACTGGCAATACGATAAAATAAAAAATTATCATTTTTTGAGAAAATGGAAATAATTCTATAAAAAAAAAATTATAACTGTACAAAATTTCCTACGATGATGAATGGTCATAATTAGATTAATTAAATTTTCCAATTAGAATGAAATTAGAAAATGAATTAGAATGATCCAATTAAAATGAAATTAAATAAAAACTGATAATTTTTTAACTGTCAAGTGTTGAATTTACTAATTTGCCATCAGACGATTATATTTTTTAAATGAAAAAATAATCAGTAATTTTTATGACTATTTAGTTATTTCCCATTAGAAATATAATAAATATACAAAGAAATTAGACATTTAATTATTCTAATTTATTAATTATTCTACGTCTATTTTTTGGTTAATTTTCGAGAATACTTAAAATATGCTGGCAATACGATTAAATAAAAAAAATATCATTTTTTTGAAAAGAAAAATAATTTCTAGAAACAAATTATAACTGTACAAAAATTCTTACGATAATTAATGATCGTAATTAATTCGAATGAAAATAAATAAAAACTGATAATTTTTAAAGTGTCAGGTATTGAATTTGACTTTATTACTAATTTGCTATCAAACTATTATATTTTTTTAATTAAAAAATAATTAAATATTAATAATAATTAAATAATTAAATAGTAATAATTAAATAATAATAGTAATCTATCCATGGGTGGAAGGAAAGGGGGGGGCAGCTTCCGTTGTGGTGAAGCACCTGTAGGTAGAAATCTGGTTTCTGCTTCGTGTCGTTGAAGAACGAGGGCAGTGACTTCCGGGAGGACTTTTAGGGGGAACTACCCCGAAATTGCATACCGGAAAACTCCTACCAGATAGCCCGATGATGAACATCACAAACGTCATCGAGCCTTCTCGTTTCTTGAAACAGTGTCTACAGCAATTCCTCCAGCAGATTGAACCTCAGCCCTAATGCTCATCAGTGTCGAACGTTGCCACTGAGCCACGATTTACGCAAAATCATCTGCAAGCAGAAACAGCGTTGTCAAATTTTGAGATAGCCATGCTTAAGGTACGAATACTTAATATATTAAGCAAGTAAAAGTCTAAGTATAGTTGATAATCTCTCCATCCTACAAGACCAAAGTGTTAGACCACACGAAGCTCGGTTGATCGAGAATTACCTTAGTAAAGAAACTATTGCGCAAATGATAAACATGTTCTCCTAACATGAACCAGACTAGGCTCGTTTGAGGTACTCTAGGGAGACGTAGGGATGTACTTAATACCATCTTGCACCCCTTCAGTACATTCGAACTGTCCTGATACAGTAATTGGATTTGCTGAGTTAATAAACGCCATTAGTTTCCGCACGGAACATCGCTACCGTGCATTTGTCGAGGTTAGAGGTGATAGAATTCCATATTGAAGATGATCCCACATTAATTGTTTTGCAATATGGTTTCATTTTGTGCATTTTCTTTTACGTGCTATAATTTTAATTACGTGATAAATTTTATTAAATTCCAATGGAAAACCAATAACCAATGTATATAATTGTAATCGAAATTCTGATAAGTTTAAAATATTTAGACATTTTCATTGTTGTTTTAGCTAAAAAAAATAAAAGCATCTTTTGAAAAGATGCTTTTAAAAACGACTGAAAAAAACTGAGAGAACAGTCTTCAATAACATTTTCTTTCTCACAGAGAAGCCACGCCCGGCTCATAGCTCAATGGCAACGTGCTCCGCTAGTGAGCTTTAAGGATGAGGTTGCATCCATTGGTGGCTTTGGCTTTCTTGAAACAGTATTTACCAATACTTACCAATACAATAAGGGAAGTTTCGATGGCGTTTGTGATGTTGAACATCTTGTCTCGTTAATTAGACTACTACTACTACTACACCACACCACTGTGCCTAGAGCTGAGTTGCCCCTATACAGTTTGGAAATGATGTGAACGAGAGAAATCTGGCGTCTCCGTGACGCTCTTACAGTCATATGACACCGTGAACCTACGGCTTAAAGTGGATTCCCAATCACTACAAACATCCATAGCACCCCCGGGACTCGAACACGAAACCTGTGGCACCGAACGCCAGACACTCGGTTATTCAGGCCCCCATCGTTAGTTGGACTATCTGGTGAGAGTTTTCCGCATTTTTTTTCCATACGATACGTAAATGCGGGATAGTTCCCCCTAAAAGTCCTACCGGAAGGCACTGCCCTCCTTTTTCAGAGTCACGGAGTCAAAACATCTACGAGTGATCCGTCAAAAACATAACTGCCCCCCCCCTCTTCCATCATTTCATGAGAGATACGACAACAACATAGAAGTCATACGCCCAATAATACATCTTCACTGAGAGCAACCACTTTGGTATGTCAATAATAGAGAGTTTTTGCATACCGTATTTTGGACGTCTGTTAGCTTTTTCTCCCTAACGCGCATGCTCATAGGAAACATTATTACAGATACGCATGCGCAATTTCCTATGAGCTGCGCGCTAGATAGAAAAAGCTAACGGAAGTCTGAAATACGGTATGCAAAAATTCTCTAATGTTTCTGTAAGTACGGTAAATACCCAAATTTGTATAATACATAAAGAAGGGCCTGAATGGCCGCGTGTCTATTGCTCGGGGCCACAGATTTACGGGTTCGAGTCCCGGCAGTGCTAAGGACGTTTGTAGTGGTTCAGATTCAACTTTAAATCGTAGATTCCGGTCTAATACGATAGTAGAGTGTTGTCTTGAGATTTAGTCAGTCTTCAGCCCTCACAGTTCCCCGCTAAAGAGGGCCTGAATGGCCGATTGGCTAGCGCTCTGGCGCTCGGTACCACAGGTTTCGGGTTCGAGTCCCGACGGTGCTATGGGTTTTTGTAGTGGTTCGGAATCCACTTTAAACTGTAGGTCCCGGTCTATTTAGCCTAAAGTGTGCACAAGATGACCGTAGAGCGACAAACCAATCCCCGCTAAAGTGAGCTCGGAACTGCATATTACTCTTAGCCGTGGCCAAGTCGCCTGCGATTGGGTCTTCTGGACCTGGTGTAGGTTTTCCTGCACAAAGTGGATTAATAACAACAATATACATAAAGAAAGTTAGAAAAACGTCTTGACTGTGAGGAATCACAAAGCCAATTATCTAACATTTTGAATTAAGTATTTAATCTTTAGCGACGATAAAGATTGGATTTAAAAACCTTTCTCTCTAAAATAACATTCAATTCAAATCACAGTAAAGTTCTAACTGATAATGTTATGATTGTAAATCTTTAACTATTAACAGCAATACTCTGTAATTTACAGTTACACCAATGCTTACGATGCAGCTTATAATATCCACTAGCGTATTCTCTTAGAATTAAGAAGGGAAATACATGCTAAGTTGACAAAGCCTTCTTAATTACCGTTCCTTCGATATTGATAAAGCATCTGTTTCCCTGAATAGAGAGCTTAAAATGGACCAACACACGTCTATGCTGGATTGACTAATGTAAAGTTATGCGGTGGTTTGCTTCATTGGATCTCTAAATACTAACTAATCCAACTACTCGCGCCTGTGAAGGAATGAATGATTTGCTGTTAAATCTGTCAGTTGGAATAATCTAACACCGCCAATTCAGAAGGAGGATTATTTATTCATCTAAATTCAACAGTGTTCTATAAAAGGAAAACTTTTGGAAGATTTCAAAATTGGTTAATTTGAGAGAAAAAAGAATAAAGAATAATTGATGCATGTATTTATGTATACATAATTTCATAACTTTTGCACATTTTTTAATTTTTAATATTTGATATGCATAATTATTTTAATAGTATGCATAATTATTATACCGTTTATGAGTTGATCAATAAATTCGTTATAAGTGTAAAATGCCAACATAGAGTTCCAATAATGAAAATGGCCGAGTCACTAGTGCTCTGGAACTCGGTGCCACAGGGTTCGAGTCCCGGCGGGGCCATACATGTTTGCAAGTGTTCGGAATCCACTTTAAACAGTAGGTCCCGGTCTAATATGACAACTACTACTACTACTATTACTACAACACATCACATCACTGTGCCTAGAGCTGAGTTGCCTCTTTACAGTTTGGGAATGACGTGGATGAGTAGAAGTCTGATTGGGCTCTATGACGCTCTACGTCATATGAGACCGGGACCTACAACTTAAAGTGGATTCCGAAGCACTACAAACATCCATGGCACCGGCGGAATAAGTGTAGGGATAACAACCCTACCCCGTAAAACCGTAAAAAGAAAAATATCTCCTGTCTCGAAATCTGCTAGTAGGCAGATGGCCTGTTGAAACAATGAAGAAGAAGAAAAATGGAAATGAAGGATATAAGAAATATCTATTTTCAGATGTAAACTTGATGTAAATATGATGACAAAAAGGTGAAGCTAACAAAAATAATTGAAATTATTATTTAAAATATTAACTAATCTCTTCCAAAGCGACAATTAATATTCTTTCAATAAAGCTTTGAGACTAATCCTCTAGTCCTTGCATTGCGGGACGGACACCCCATGAGTAATCCACTCATGGATGCAGGAAAAGGGCCAGCTTCTGTTGTGATGGAGCACCCGTTGGTAGAAGTCTGACTTTGCCCCGTGTCGGTGAAGAAGGAGGACAGTGGCTTCCGGGAGGAATTTTAGGGGGAACTATCCCGCGTTTGCGTATCGTATGGAAGTAAACTCGAAACACTCCCACCAGATAGTCTGACTCACGAGGCAAGACGCTGAACATCACAAACACCAACAAGGGTCCTCGTTGTTGAAACAGTATCTACGACAACTAAAGTCGAATTGATTAATTTGAAATGAGAGCTTTTCCTGATTTATTGCCGCCTTTCCATATTGTGATAAATTTTTGTGCCACTATATGAAAACATAAACCTAAAATAAATTTGCGATCGAAAATATACAAAATCAAATTTTAAAATTACAAAATTTATACACTAATTAATGTAAGAAAAATTATTAAATTGATGTTTTTTGTTGTTCCTTATCCCACTTGGTAGACAGCAACATCTAGACCAAGTCCCAGAGCACGTGTGGTCTCATGGAAGGAGGGAAACTGGGCCAGCTTCTGTTGTGATGGAGCACCCGTTGGTAGAAGTCTGGCTTTGCCCCGTGTCGCTGAAGAAGGAGGACAGTGGCTTCCGGGAGGAATTTTAGGGGGGAACTATCCCGCGTTTGCGTATTGTATGGAAGTAAACTCGAAACACTCCCACCAGATAGTCTGACTCACGAGTCAAGATGCTGAACATCACAAGCTCCATCGAGGCTCCACGTTTTTGAAACATTGTCTATAATTAACACTGGCACTATCGTACAACAATGCTGCCAGTGGACGTTGCTACTGAGCCCCGATTCGGGCAATAAAATGGGATAGAAGGAAGGGGAAGCTTCAGTTGCACACATAGTTTGAAGTCTGACTTGACTCCGTGTCGAAGAAAAAGGAGGTAAGTGTTTTCCAGGAGGACTTTTTAGGGCAACTACCCAGCATTTGAATTTTTTTTTTTTTTCTAATTCAGCTGGTAAACACTTAGACAGCTTGGTCTTGAATGCTTTAAGGCAAGCGCTGCACAGACGTACTCACTTTGCATTACCCAGGGTGCACGTGTAAGTTGAAGATAAGCCACGGACGCGGAGTAACAATACCCCCGCAACGCTCTACGATCCTATTAGACCGGGACCTACAGTTCAAAGTGGATTCCGAACCACTAAAAACATCCATGGCATCGCTGGGATTCGGAAGCCGAACCTGTGGTACCGAGCGCCAGAGCGCTAGCCACTCGGCCATTCAGGCCCCTACATTTGAATATCGTATGGGAGAAAATCCGGAAAATTTCCACCAGTTAATCCGACACACGAGGCAAGATGTTAAACATCACCAACGCCATTGGGATCTCCTCGTTTTTCGAAGCAAAGTCTACAGCAAAACCACCAGAGAATGGAACCACATCCCGATTGCTCACCAGTGATGCGCATTGCCATTGAGCCACGAGTCGGGAAATAAGCATTAGCTTGCTATATGACTTCAATTTTTTCATTACAAAACACTGGTTTAAATGGTCAAGTGTATTTAATTACAAGAGAATTTTCAATAATTACTACCTTTCTCCTGAAAAAAGTAGGGGGGCCTAGTGGCCGATTGGCTAACGCTCTGGCGCTCGGTACCACAGGTTTCGGGTTCGAGTCCCGGTTGTGCCATGGATGTTTGTAGTGGTTCGGAATCCACTTTAAACTGTAGGTCCCAGTCTGTTTAGCCTAACGTGTGCACAAGATGACCGTAGGGCGACAAAGAAAACCTGAAAAAAAAAGCAGAAAACTCCAACTAAGCTGTCCTCAACGGATGTGAAACTCTTTAAAACGATCTACTCTGAATATAAATATTTTTCAAAGGAGGCCTGGCCCCAGGGAAAATTGAATCTTTTAGCAAGCTAATGAAAACATTTTGCTGATCTTTATATTTAAAATAAGATGAAAAATTTAAAATGCCCTGCATAATGAAGCTGATTTACTTTAATAGTAAATCCTTTAATAGCAAATTATGTATGTAATTTCGATGGCAAATTATGCATAACTGTCATCGAATTAAAAACCCCGTAATTATATCGTACATTAAAAATATTTTAATTAAATCTGTTTTAATATGCCTTAAAACTAACCCTCATAATCTTTTATGCATCGCATTTTAATTCTTTAAATGCATTAAATAATTAGTTTAATAAATATGATTGAACTGTTTTGTTTGAACAAACATATATAATAGCAATAATATACGGTAGACTCCATAAATGAATAGGCATTTCGAATATTTATTGAAAACACAGAATAACCTGTGATTAACATTACATATTTTTGACACACACGTTTAAATAATACTTTCAAAAGTATTAACAAAACCGCTATTATTTTTAGTTGATATATATTAGTAAAATTTGCATTTTTTTAAAATAATGACTTTAAATGTATAAACAGAACTCTTCTTCTTCGTTAGCGCAACAGCCCCATGGAAGGCCAAAGCCGTCAGCATACCGGCAGTTTTCGTGAAAGGATATATATTTTCTATTTACGAGGTAGGGCCGTCAGCCCTACGCCCAACGCTCTACAGTCATACAAGGCACAGACCTATTGTTTAAAATGGTTTTCGAATCATTACAAATATCCATGGCACAGACGGGACTCGAACCCAAAACCTGTGGTACCGAGCGCCAGAGCGCTAGCCACCCATATACACGCATAAATGCATTACACAAAAAACAAATAGCACTCATTTACATATTGGCTTTCAGCTATATTTTTAAAAAAATTTAACCTAAATAAAAATGCTTGTTTAATTATTTGATTTATACTTCCAAACAATTCCGATTACAAACTTCTACATACAAATCTTTACTAAAAATAAATATTTTATTCATGGAAGTAACTAATGGGCTTCACGTGCGGTAAAAAAACCATTAGCTTTAATAAAAAAAAAACTATAATTTCAATACCTTTTTTGGCATTTATTTTTAAACTGTTTGACACAAAAGATGAACCATTAATTAGACGGCAATTTTTTTTTCATTATTTTGCTAACTAACCAATTAGAATCATTTAAACTAGTCTAGACTGACAAGTAAATAGCAAAATAAAGCACATTTAAAGATAAAAAAAAAAACAGTACATGTTTTCTGACCTGGTGGATTGTTCAATAAATCCAAATCATTAGTAAATGAACGCTATTGAAAGTCTGTTGAAAAATGCTGTTCTTAATGCTTAAAAAACTTTATATATAGATAGATATAATTCTTGTGTACACGTGTTTGTCACTGAACTACTCCTAAACGGCTGGACCGATTTTGATGAAATTTTTTATGTGTGTTTGAGTGAGTCCTTGAATGATTTAGATTCCTAATCGGAATCGGTAGGTGGCTCTGCAATCGATATATCTTTATATATGTGGGATTTGTTTGTGTCGTAATCACCAGATAGCGACACTTGCTTGTCTTTGACAGAGCCTGTTTACAACGTGGGGCTGTATTGAACTTTGAACTCTGACCTCACGAGAAGGGGAGAGGGCCCCGTAGATGAAGAAAGAAGAAGAAAACGCTGGCAGACGGCGAAACTGCAACGGGCTGCGTCAAGCAGCGAGAGAAAATGGCTGTTATGTAATAATTATTAATGTAAATATTTATGTATATATAACCGTGCTCCATTAAATATGTGTTGTTGAGAGAAAACCAACGCTTCGTTGATGTATTTGGAAATACACCCCTAGACACCCACTTCAAAAGTTCAGCTTTGGTTACTGGTAGAGAAGTCTAACAAAACTGTAGGTTCGGCCGGGATGAATCTATCGAAACCGGTGTAACCGTACAGAAATTGAGGTTTCGGCCGGGATGAATCTATCGAAACCGGTGTAACCGTACAGAAATTGAGGTTTCGGCCGGGATGAATCTATCGAAACCGGTGTAACCGTACAGAAATTGAGGTTTCGGCCGGGATGAATCTATCGAAACCGGTGTAACCGTACAGAAATTGAGGTTTCGGCCGGGATGCATCTATCGAAACCGGTGTAACCGTACAGAAATTGAGGTTTCGGCCGGGATGAATCTATCGAAACCGGTGTAACCGTACAGAAATTGAGGTTTCGGCCGGGATGAATCTATCGAAACCGGTGTAACCGTACAGAAATTGAGGTTTCGGCCGGGATGAATCTATCGAAACCGGTGTAACCGTACAGAAATTGAGGTTTCGGCCGGGATGAATCTATCGAAACCGGTGTAACCCTACAGAAATTGAGGTTTCGGCCGGGATGCATCTTTTGCAAGCGGCTTAAATCTACATATATATAATTCATCTGCAAATGTGTTTGTTTCTTCTTTTAAAATTAAACCAATTAAGCTTTATTAATTAAAGCAATGTTTTTTCCTTCTTTTGAAAAAGCGTTGCTTTAATTAATTATTTTATACGATATAATTTATTCTTTATTGGATTTATTGTGAATTCTATTACAGTTATATGTAATTTTGAGTGATTTTAAAAAGTATTGTTATAAATAATACAATAAAAAATGTAAAAATATACAAAAATCATAAAATAAGTTTGATTTGGGTTTTCGTTCTGTTGTCATTTTCTGCACACTTTGGGTTAATTTGACCGGAACCTACAGTTTAACGTGGATTCCGAACTACTGACAAACATCCATGCCACCGCCATGATACGAACCGGAAGCCTGTGATACATAAAATAAGAGAAAATATTGGTTAAATTTATGATGTGTCGAATTATCATTTGTGAATATTATATTGCAATAATATGAACGTGTTGCCAAAAATATGCAACAAAAAGTGTTGCATTTATTTAAATTACACTCCGCAACACACAAATCTTCTTAAACATAAAAATAGCCATTTCTTTCCTATTTTGGGGTACTGAACATAAAAATGACAGGAAAAATATTGGCTCTTATTTAGGAAATACGGAGTTAATAGGTTCCATCAGTTTTCTTGAAATACACGTGGAAAATAAAATATGGGAATATATATGTTATATAATATAAATTACAAAAAGTTTTATAGTTACTATCGAGTAGAACCTTTGGCATTAATTAGTCTAAAGCAGGGGTCTCCAAACTTTCCAGCCTTAGGGCCATACTGCTTACTCCAGTAAGTACCAAGGGCCAAAACTGTTTTAATTTTTCTATCATTATCTATATAATTGTATAAATCTCATTAGTATTTTTTTACAAGTGGATACCCTGCGATTTCATTCGCGTTAATTTAGCTTTTCCTTTCCTGAGGGATTTTCAGGATAAAAATCATATGTTTGATTCAGGATATGTACATTTCAAACATCGATCGATATACATACATATGCGATATTCTTTACCCCAACATAACTACCTCGAGTAACCTCGGGATGTTCATTAGTTTATAATGTTAGTGGGATGCATTTCAATTATTTGTTAGTTATTATGCTTAAGTTAAATTTTCTGTGCATTATGTTTGTCATTAAGCTTTACCTAGCAAGTCAATAAAACCGAGTTATTATCATTCTGTGTTTTTTTATCCAAATTATTACAGCAACAATAAGCTATTCGCTGTCGCGGGCCGGATGGATGACACTGGCGGGCCGGAGTTTGGAGACCCCTGGTCTAAAGGAGATGAAGTCAGTTTGGTTGTTTCCTGTCTTGCTACTAAAAATAAAAATTTGATACCTGTTAGTTGTACTCGATGTTTTTGTTAAGAAGGAAATGATTTCAATAAATTTGAATTTTAATTAAGCACTCTATATTTTTCATTAGTTTCATATTAAAAATATTAAGTCACAAATATCTCCGGAATGAAAGCCAATTTAAAATTTTTATTGCCACATTCGTGTTCAGCAATTCAAATTAATAATAAAATGCTATTTTAATCTCAAGGGGAATAAAATTTCTTGAAATTTGTGGGCCTGTGTTAATAATGGTCGTCCCACATATAATTGTCTTTCAAAATAATTCAATTTACTTCCTGTGTTCAATTTCATAATTAGCGAAATTTATATCTAGTACGTATTTCTAATACTTGCAAGAAATTAATATCAAGTCACGTTTTATGTATGACATTTCGAATAGGTTTTGAACTTCAGCAGAAAGAATATGTAACTAGTAATAATAATAGTTTATTTCAATTTAAATTGATTTGCGAGTGACATGCATAATTTCTTACTGCTAGAAATTAAATAATTAAAATTCTAATTCTGAAAAGTAACAATTGTTAAACGAACTTTCAGTATATTTCACATTTTATGAACATCCGAATCGATTTACGTAATATGTTTCATTAAATATCTATATGAAATGAAACTTTATCTGCAGTTTACTCAAACGATTACAATATTTATTTCTACTTATTTCATACAAAGAAAATCAACTTCAAAAATTGATTTCCCGGCCTTTTAAGATAGAAAAAGAAAGAAAAAAAATGCCATATTATTGCCCATGACTTCGTCTTGAAAAATGCATAACAACGTATGAAATCAAGTTTCAAGGCACCAGAGAGATCGATTTATCGCCAAATTTGGCGACAAGGAAAAAAATTATACCTTCGCTTATTTATACGTCTCCCTATGTGCAAATTCATTATTAGAGAGTTTTTGCATACCGTACGTTAGTTACCGCAGTACATCCGTTAGCTTTTTCTCCCTAGCGCGCATGCTCAGTTTCCTATGAGCATGCGCGCTAGGGAGAAAAAGCTAACGGACGTCCTACGGTAACTAACGTACGGTATGCAAAAACTCTCTATTATCATAAACTTTATGTATATGGAAACTGATGAAGTTATGAGGAACGTTTCCCTTCGAATGTATCTACCGGACTATCTTTGACAACTCCATCAATATGCTCGCCTCTACTGTGGACCTCAAAATTACCTCGGATAATATTATTAATAGAGAGTTTTTGCATACCGTACGTTAGTTACCGTAGGACGTCATTAGCTTTTTCTCCCTAGCGCGCATGCTTATAGGAAATAATGTTTCCTAAGAATTGTCAGATAGAAGTAAATAATTGTGTTGTTCATGAATCTGATACTTAACAAAATTTAAAAAGAATTGTCAGATACCTAATGGTGATTCTTAATTGTTCTGCTGTTATTAAGTCTCATATTGATAATTCTAATGATAATAATTCTGCTCCTTTTTCTATTGATAACTTTATTAAACCTAACAAATGAAACACCATGAAATTTTTCTTTGTTCTAATGTAGCTGGCAAACTAGACATCTGAGACAGTTGTCTAGGATGCCTTAAGACAAGCGCTGCACCGATATTACACACTTAGCACTATCCAGGAGGGGCGTGTAGCTTGAAGATAAACTACGGACGCAGATTAACAATACCTCTTTAACGCTCTACGATCCTGTTAGACCGGGACCTACGGTTTAAAATGGATTCCGAACCACTACAAACATCCGTGGCACCACTAGGACTCGAATCTGAAACCTGTGGTACCGAGCGTCAGAGCGCTAGCCACTCGGCCATTCAAGCCCTAACACCACAAAAATACAAATTGCTTTCAATTCTGATCCTACTGATGTAAATAATAAATTTAAAATCTACTACAGGATATTGACGTAGATCATATTGTACTTGAGATCCTCTCCTTCCCAAAATCCTCTCCTATAATTCTCTTACAAAGTGAAGCAGACTAGAGCATCATGGCTGAGTGGCTAGCGCTCTGGTGCTCGGTACCACAAGTTTCGGGTTCGAATCCCGGTGGTGCCATGGATGTTTGTATTGGTTCGGAATCCACTTTAAACCGTAGGTCCCGGTCAAATAGGAGCGTAGAGCGTTGCGGGGCTAGTGTTACTCGCTTCCATAGCATATCTTCCCGCTATACGTGCCGAGTAGCGTGAAGATATGCTACCCGGGTAACTCGGTAGTGCTAAATGAGTAACAGCGATGCAGTCCGTGCTTATGGCATAAAGATTAACTGTCTCTGTATTACCAGCTGTATTAGAACAACAACAACAACTTCAGGCATACTTTTAAAAATTAATGAACGTTTCAACAGATCAGTGTATATTACGCGTATACGACGCTCTATAGATATTTTCTATCTACTCACCATAAACTAATTGCTCAATATTTGAGGAAAAAGAGATTTTTGAGTGAGAAGATAGTTGAGAATTTTTTGTTATTGCTTCTAAATCTGAGATTATTGTTAAGGTCCTTCTTAAAAGTCTGAAATAAGTTCGGCTTTGGCCCTTAAAGTTTTTAAGGATGTTAAAGTTATTCTGTTAAATAAGACTAACACCAAGCAGCCACTACCTATCTGGAAATTAATTTTTCACTGAAGAGGCTAATGAAAATAGAGAGTTTTTGCATACCGTACGTTAGTTACCGTAGGACGTCCTTTAGCTTTTTCTTCCTAGCGCGCATGCTCAGTTTCCTATGAGCATGCGAACTAGGGAGAAAAAGCTAACGGACGTCCTACGGTAACTAACGTACGGTATGCAAAAACTCTCTATTATCTTCAAATTTGACCTATATTTTTATATAAAAGTTGAAAATTTTAATAAACGTCCTATTGCGTCACAGTATTATAGATGTAATAATTTTCATAATTTTTAACACGTATATTTGTTATGCATTTTTCCCTGCATAAGTTTTTAAAAATTTTAATTTATTGATTTTCAATTAGTTTAGCAATCGTTTTTTTTTTTTTTTTGGTTGTTTTTTTATTTTCGTAACCATGGCAACAACAAAAAAAGCAGCGTTTGTGTTATGAAAGTTGTATAATTTCGAGATCATACAAAGGCTTGAAAAATAAAATCCTACTGCATCATGATTACATCCTAGAAATGTGGATATCAGACATGCTCTTTAAACAATTTGTTTATAAAATTGCACAACATTTTTTTTATAACTCCATTCCAAATATTAATAAATTCTGTTTTGAATGATCTAAGCAACTATGATTACGACATTTCTGATTTCAAAAATCGCAAAAGACCTCGCGCTGTTCTAACCATTATTCATTAACATTCCGATATCCTCCTTTCCGAATTACCATGCAGTTTCTCCACTGAGTCACAATTTCCCCTCCAATCGTTTTTGTTTGTTTCTATTGTTTATTTTTTTATTACCTTCTTAAAAATTATAATACTATAAAAAAAATTATATATACAAAAATTTTTTTAATTAACTAATAAAAATATAAATAATTATTAAGTTAATTTTTTTAAATAAATTAATAATATATATATCTTACTATTTTTTTATCTAATCAATGGGCTTAGAGCTTAAGAAACTTCTCTCATTCACAAAGCAGGAGATAGAGGTTGCTAAGCAACCAAGGTTCACCCTCAATCAGACAAATCGTCGTCGTATGGCATAAAGATTAACCGTCTCTGTATTACCAGCTGCATTACAACAACAACAACAACTTTTAAAGAATTAATGAATATTTCAACAGGTCAGTGCATCTTACACTTGCTAGTTAAATATATGTCCTATGGACGCTCTATAGATATTTTCTATTTACTCCCCATAAGCTGAATATTTGGGGAAAAAGAGATTTTTGAGGGAGAAGACATTTGAAAATTTGTTATTACTCCTAAATGAGAGAGACCTATTAAGGTCGTTCTTAAATACCTGCCATTCAATACCCCTACTGTAGAAATAAGTCGGGCTGTGGACTTTAAAAGATTTAAAATATCTTAAAGTTACTCTTAACTAAGACTAATACCAATAGCCGATACCTATCTGGCAATTAGTTTTTAATTGAAGAGACTAATGAAAATATCTTCAAATTAAACAGTCCTATAATTTTATGTAAAAATTGAAAATTTTAATAAATGACCTATTGGGACACATTGTTATAGATGTAATTATTTTCGTCATAGTTCATTTAATTGTGATTTTAGGCCACGCTGTCATAAATGTGAAAAACAGCATTATTATAAAGACTGTAAAAAGTTCCCCCCCCCCCCACAGAAATTATTATCCACCCCATTTATATAAATTGTGATAACTTTCGTCGTTTTGCTGCTTGGCAGGGCTTTCCTAAATTCCCAAAAGCATCAACCAAAATCTACAAATATTATCAATACTAGAAAAACTTTCACTCAACTTTCTGCCCTGCCAGCAAGTTGCCCCAAATATCAACTTTGATGAATCCCTGAGGGAAACCATGTAATGCTTCGTCTATGTCTATACTCGAAAGTGAATTTCAGCCATCTTTCAGTGAATTTACTGCTCTTATATATACTTTTCCTAATGAAGGAGTTTGTCTCCATTTTTACTGATTCAAATGTTGGGATTATCTCCCTTGGCCAAAAGCTTAAAAATACTGAAAGCCCATTAATAAATCACAGGCCTTTATTAATTGTCTGGTTCAAAATTCTACTTCTACTGATTCTAATTTTTATTTTCTAAAAATATTTTTCCTGTTTAATTATGAATTTTTTGTTATTTATATTTTCATTATTATTCTCCTTTTCGATTTAATATTTCTCTAATTTATATTTATTTATTAAATTAATTATTTTTAATTATACACTGAAGTGACAAAAGTCATGGGATACCTCTTAATATCGTGTCGGCCCTCCTATCGCCCGGCGAAGTGCAGCAACTCGACGTGGCATGGACTCAACAAGTCGTTGGAAGTCTTCTGCAGGAATATTGAGCCATGCTGTCTCGATAGACGTCCATAATTGTGAAAGCGTTGATGGCGCAGGATTTTGGGCACGAACAGACCTCTCGATGATGTCCCATAAATGCTCGATGGGATTCATGTCGGGCGATCTAGGTGGCCAGATCATTCGTTGGAATTGTCCAGAATGTTCTTCAAACCAATCGCGAACAGTTGTGGCCCGGTGACATGGCGCATTGTCATCCATAAAAATCCCATCGTTGTTTGGGTACATGAAGTCCATGAATGGCTGCAAGTAATCTCCAAGTAGCTGAACATAAGCATTTCCAGTCAATGTTCGGTCCAGTCGCACCAGAGGACCAAGTCCATGACATGAAAAAACAGCCCACACCATTACGGAGCCACCACCAGCTTGAACAGTGCCTTGC
The DNA here is from genome assembly GCA_021605075.1 of Caerostris darwini. Lineage (NCBI taxonomy): Eukaryota > Metazoa > Arthropoda > Arachnida > Araneae > Araneidae > Caerostris > Caerostris darwini. The sequence continues at coordinate 103,702 of BPLQ01011731.1, read as the reverse complement.
TGACAGTTTGGGTCCATGGCTTCGTGAACACTCGAAACCTACCATCAGCTCTTACCAACTGAAATCGTGACTCATCGGACCAGGCCACGGTTTTCCATTCATCTAGGGACCAACCGATATGTTCACGTGCCCACGAGAGTCGCTGTAAGCGATGTCGCTCTGTCAGTAAAGGCACTCGAGTCGGTCTTCTGCTGGAATAGCCCAAGAAAGCCAAATTTCTCCGCACAGTTCTAACAGACAAGTCCCTTGTACGTCCCACATTGATTTCTGCGGTTATTTGACGCAGTGTTGTTTGTCTGTTAGAATTTACGACTCTTTGCAGACGTCGCCGGTCTCGGTCGTTAAGTGTAGGCGGTCGACCACTGCGCTGTCCATGGTGGGATGTTATGCCTGAAATTTCATACTCTCGGCACACTCTTGACACAGTGGATCTGGGAATGTTGAATTCCCTAACGATTTCCGAAATGGCATGACCCATACGTCTAGCTCCAACTAACATTCCGCGTTCAAAGTCTGTTAATTCCCGTCGTGCGGTCATCATCACGTCAAAACCTCTTCACATGAGTAACTTGAACAGAAATGAAAGCTCTGCGAAAGCACTGCGCATTTATACCTGTTCTACGCGATGCTACTGCCATCTGAAAATTTGCATATTGCTATCCCATGACTTTTGTCACTTCAGTGTATTTATAACAATTTTATAAGTGTCATAACAATTGCAATGGACTTGGACCAAAAGCAACTTGCTTCATATCATGATAGAAACATGTGGCTACCAAAAACTTTGTTTACACACAAGCGATCAGAATTTAAATAATTTAATCAAAGCTTTATCTTTTTTGTTTAGTTAAAGGTCCTTTTTTAAATTTAAATAAATCTTCAAAATATAACTGATTTGTTTCTTGATATATTTCAGCAAATAAAACCATCTAATTTCATTTAAAAAATTGTACAAAATGCAATAAAAAATTAAACAAATTTTAAATAATTGTAAAATTTTAATAATTAATATTTTAAATAATAATTAAATATTATATTAATTAATAATTCATATTTTAAATAATAATTAAATATTATATTAATTAATAATTTATTTTTTAAATAATTTTATTAATATTTTAAATAATTGTTTAATTTACATACACTTTTTAATTAAATTTATGAAAATAGCTACGCTTAAAATGTGATTGAGGACTTGAAATAAGAGAGCATGAGTCAGCCATGTTAATGGCAGAAAAGTTGTTCGGTTACTATTGAGAGATTAAAAAATAGAAAAAGAGATTTTAGGATAAATATTTCTATTTATTTCAATATTAATACAAAAAATAAATTTAAATGCTAAGTATCATCAATAATTGATCACCTATTATTAATTTAATTGATTTAACAGTTCGAAAATTACCTCTTACCTCTATATTTAAGAAAGTTAATTAGATTATCACTAAGTTAGAAAAATTTAAATTCTGTTAAAAAAATAATTACTAGCTGCTATATCAGGGTACACCAAAATAACATAACAAATAAATATTACAATTTATGATAATTAAATCCATATTTGTAATAATACTAATCCCAAATATTCTAAAAAATATTTTATTCATGCAAGCAGTAGTGGCGTGGCTTATAAACGACGGAAATGACATCGCCAAAAGCAGGAAGTGACGTAACTTGACGTGAGAGTCCGTCTTGTTAGAGGGTTGATAAGGGCCATTTTCGTAGAAGATTTGGAGGGATTTTTTTTATCTTTTTATTCCTGAGAAATTTCTTTCTGGTGGCAACATCGGAATGCGTTACCATAAGACGAGGTTCTTGGAAGGATATCATATTTTTAATTTAATTATTTTTTAATTTACCTTTTTTTTTTAATTTGCTTTTTCTATGTTGACTATTTTAACATTTTTATTTATGTATATAAAAGAATCTATTTTTTAATTTTCAACCAAAATTTATTTTTTGAAAACATTTTCGTTTGTTTTAACTTGTATATATATATATTTAATTTTATAAAATTTATTTGGTAAAGGAATATATATATTCTTTATTTTTATTTTTTTAATTTAGTTTATTTTAAAAATAATAATTACTTTATTATGGAAAAAGAATTTATTTATTTTTACCCAATGTGCTGCAAATTTTTCCTTTTTACAAATTTATTTTATTTCTTTTATTTTAAAGATAATTATTTCACCAAATGATTTTTTTTGCATTTTATTTTTAATGGGATTTTTTTAAAATCTATTTAGAATTTCATTCCATATAAATCAATTTATATTTTTTCCCAATATGTTACAAAATTGTTTTATCAATTCGTTAAGAACTTAATAATATCCAAACTTTGTGTTGCATTAAGTGTTTTCTTTAAAATCTCTCATATTTCTTTTTAGTCAGGTATTAGTTTAAAATTTTCTATCCAAGATTACTTATTAATAAAGCATTTGATAATACTGTGTATAATGCCCATAGCTGTCTGACTGATCTTATAGGGGTAATTGTTCTGCACTTTTACCTCAGAAAGAAGTAAAAATTGTAAGGTAAATTGTAATTGTAAAATTTTTGTTTACATGGCAAAAAAAGAAACGCTTTGTAAGCTAAAATAAATCATAGTCATACAATTTCAGTGTGATTTGAAATACTTGCAGTCATTTTGCAATAAAATTATAAATTCCTATTATTATGAATAGAAGTATTTTTAAAACGGCCGTACCATGCTGAATATACCGATTCTCGTTAGATCACCGAAGTCAAGCATCATTGGGCGCGGTCAGTACTTGGGTGGGTGACCACCTGGGAACACCGCGTGCCGTTGGCATTCACACATTTGGGACCTGAATGGCCGAGTGTCTAGCGCTCTGGCGCTCGGTGCCACAGGTTTCGGGTTCGAATCCCGGCGGTGCCATGGATGTTTGTAGTGGTTCGGAATCCACTTTAAGCCGTAGGTCCCGGTCCCCTATGACTGTAAGAGCGTCACGGAGCCAAAGTCAGACTTCTACCTACGGGTGCTCCATCACAACAGAAGCTGCTTCCTTCCCCTTCAATCATGAGTACGTATGGGCTCGTGGGCTTGGACAGCCAAGTGGGATAAGAAACAACAACAACAGTATTTTTAAAGTATAAAAGTAAAAAAATTACGATATTTTAAACAATAATAATAATAGTAGTAGTAATTTTTAAGCAGTGACTCCTTTTTTAAAATGTACAAAAATTTGAATTTGAAGGAAGAAAAATTATATGAAAATTTGTCTTAGATTTATTCAAGAGGAATAAGCAAATTAAATTTTTTTATAATTTAATTCTGCCTTAAAGCTATAATTCTAAAATTTTAACTTATTTTACTCATAAAGTTTAATATGACAGAAAAAAAAATTTAATTTTCTATTACAACTACACAAAGCAACAACATTTTTTAAAGTTAAATAATTTTTCTGTATTAGAACAATGTAGTGTGCAGGTTAGGCAACCAGATTGTAACTGGCTGTGGTTGGGTTCAGATACTTGAGCCACAGGTTGGATAACTCTCAGTTTTATTTACACACACACATACAATTAGAGGCGTACAATATAATGCATTTACAGACATAGGATGATTGATGCGTGAAAGGATACCACTTCTAAGCCGAAGACTCGATACTCGGCAACGCGCAGGGTGCGCGAAATATACTCCCTCTACGCGTGAGTGTTTGAATGCCAACTGGCCATTTCTTCTGAATGCCATAAAGGCACTCTTGCCAGTGAGTAGAAAGTTTGGTTTGGTTTGTCGCTCTACGGTCATTTTATGACCCCTTTGGGCTAATTAACCCAGAACCTACTGTTTAACATGGATTCCGAACCATTCACAAACATCCATGCCATCGCCAGGATTCGAACCTGGAGCACCACCGTCCAGATAGCCAGCCAATTGGCCATCATGCCGTGAGAGTAGAAGGAAGCATGGTTACAACAATAAAAATTTGCTTATAATTATTAAAAAATTTTTTAATTTGACAATGTTGACATTTTTCTTACAAACATTTTATAAAATTCATATAACGACATGACTTATAAAAATGTAAAACAGCTATTTTTTTTTTTTTTAAATTAGCTCAATTTTTGTATCAGCATCTAAGAATAGAGAAATAAAAAAATGTTTCATTGAAATAAGCATTTCTCAGAAATATTTTCCTTAAAAATCTGCTTTGTACTCGTATAAGTTATGGAAAAAAAAAATACTTAAAACGAAAAATAATAATTGTCATTCTTAAAAAAGAAGAAACTTTGAAAATTGTGAATATCATGTTTTCTACCACTGTAAAACGTTTATCACTAGAAAATTAGGAAGCATTACCTCATAATAAGAATTCTAGGCATCGGTTTATTATAATTAGAAAAATTCTTGGAAATCATCAAACCTAATTACATCAGTGCGGAGTTTGCACAAAAAAATGGATCAATTTCTTTCAAGTGTATATGACTTTTCTGAAGTCATAGTAAATGGTATAGAAAATATAATATATTTTTAATATATTTTCTATACCATTTACTAAGAAGCAGATTTTCAAGGAAAATATTTTTGAGAAATGCTTATTTCAATGCAACATTTTTTTATTTCTCTATTCTTAGATGCTGATACAAAAATTGAGGTTATTTATTTTTTAGAAAAATAGCTGTTTTACATTTTTATAAGTCATGTCGTTATATGAATTTTATACAATGTTTGTAAGACAAATGTCAACATTGTCAAATTTAAAATTTTTTTTAATAATTATAATCAAATTTTTACTGTTGTAACCAAGATAATAGAGAGTTCATGCATACCGTATTTTGGACGTCCGTTAGCTTTTTCTCCCTAGCGCGCATGCTCATAGGAAACTGCGCATGCGTATCTGTAATAATGTTTCCTATGAGCATGCGCGCTAGGGAGAAAAAGCTAACGGACGTCCAAAATACGGTATGCAAAAACTCTCTAATAAAGATGCAGAAAATAAAAGTAGCAAATTAAAACTGATATATACTTCATTTTACAGGAATTAATCATAAAAGTTTAAAACCAAATTAGTATGAATAATCTGTGTTAGTTTATTTATTGAAACACGTTAGAAGAAATATATAATTTTCTGCATGTATCTTTATTGAAAGTAAAAAAATGTTTCTTTCTAGTATATAATCAGTTCTATACAAATAAGTATGTATCAACACATTTATAATTTTATTTAGGGGCCTGATGGTCGAGTGACTAGCGCTCGGTTCGACAGGTTTCAGGTTCGAATCCTGCGTTGCTATGGATGTTTGTAGTGGTTTGGAATCTACTTTAAGCCGTAAATCTCGGTCTAATTTGACTACAGCCCTGCGCTGTAAAAAAAGTCAGCGTCACGGAGGCAAACACTTCTACCTACGGGTGCTCTATCACAACAGAAGCTGTCCCTCTTCTTCACTCTTTCCAAGAGACCACACGGGTTATTGGGTTGGTCTAGAGGTTGCTGTCTACCAAGTGGGATAAGAAACAAAAACATAATTTTATTTTAAAAGTATATATTTTATGAATTGAATCTTTGGTAAATATAACTCAATGATATATGCATAAATGTAAATTGAAACAGTATACACATTCAAATACATTGTACAAAAAAAAGTCAATAAAACATTTCAATAAGTAAAAGATTCACGTAAATATACTTTTTTTTTTTTTTTTTTTTGTTCTAATGCAGCTGGCAAACACTTAGACAGCTTGGTCTCGGATGCCTTAAGGCAAGCGCTGCACAGACGTTGCTCACTTTGCATTACCCAGGGGGCTCGTGTAACTTGAAGTTACGGATGCGTAATAACAATGCCCTCGCAACGCTCTACGATCCTATTAGGACCGGGAACTACGGTTTTAAGTGGATTCCGAACCACTACAAACATCCATGGCACCGCCGGGAATCGAACGCGAAACCTGTGGTACCGAGCACCAGAGCGCTAGCCACTCGGCCTTTCAGACCCTTCACTTAAATATATGTATATATTGTCTTCATTAAGAATTTTTTTTAAATCAAAATATATGTTGTAAAATGAAAAATCCTTTCCAGAACGTTCTATGTAAAACTTATTAGTTAGGGAAATAATATAAATTGAATTAAAATAAATAAATAAAATAGATTGTTTTGATAAGAAAGAGTAAAGTTTGTTCTTGTAAAGCAGATTTTTTCGAAATTATTAACAATTATCAATTTATCTTATTCACTAGATAACACTTATCAAAATTTATAAGCATTCCAATCCTATTCACTATTAATCGTTTGCCTAAGGATTTGTATAGATAAGCGAGGGTAAAAAAAGCAATGCTTTCGACAACTTGTTGAAAGTTCTTAAGATTTTTGTAAATATTATTAAATAGTTATTAAAATTTCAAAAAAACATAATATCTATGGAAGCTGTGTAAGTACAACACTTATTCATGACGTAACAGTAAAGAAAATACAAATGTAAGTGAAAATGGTTGGGGAATCGTTGAATTAATGCAAATACATTACAAAAAAATAACATCATTTTAACTATTTTATTTTACCAAATCATAGTCAAAGTAGTGCTCACTTCAATTTTTTGCATGCTAAAAATATTGCCAATTGTTTCTACGAGTTAGAAGGTACTACGAGTACTATTTAATAGATAGAACAACAATTAAGGAAGAAATAATAATTTAATTAATAGAAAATATTTTTTAATAAAAATGACTTTATGTTTTTTTGGAATATAGAATTCAAAATGAAGTCGGTTTGAGTTAAAAAAATTTCACTTGTTCACGTCTGTGTTTCTTTTTTCGTTTTCATAGTATTTTGCTTACTCATATTAAAATATGTCTGGCGCTCGGGGCCACAGGCTTCGGATTTAAGTCCCGGCGGTGCCATGGATGTTTGTAGTGAACAAGTTTCTTGCACGGGCCGCCGCCGGCTACTCCCTCCGTGATTCCGGAACGTCCAAATATCTGGGATAATGTTGATCCTGACAAGGCCGCTAAAACTGCCTATGTATTCCAAGAAGTGTCCAGCATCCTCGATATGTTAGGCGACATTGACAATTTCTATAATCAACTGAAAAGCGCAAAATCTCCCATGGAAAAATTCCAAAATCATCGCAAAATGCTTCAATTTCGCTGTTTAATCTTCTCTTGTGTTTTTATTTACCATTGCTTACAATGCTTCTTTTTACTTCTAATTGGACATGACCATTGCCCACTGCCTTTTCTTGTATATAATGTCTTGTTTTAATTAATGACTCTTATAGTACCAGATTTGGAGTAAAGGCCGCATATGGCCAAGGTACTCTGCATCCTGAACGACTACTCTACTGTTTGTAGTGATTCGGAATCCACTTTAATCTGTAAGTCCCGTCTAATTTGACTGTAAAGCTTTGAGCGTAGGGATGGCAACCCTACCCTGTAAAAAGAAAACACTTCTCGGCTCGAAATCTGCCAGTAGGCAGACGGCCTTGGCCCAACATGGAGCTGTTGCGCCAATGATGACGATGATGATATTAAAATATGTTTTTTAAAGAAACGAATCATCTCTGTAATTTACTGCCAACGTGAAATTTATTTAATTTTTAATTCATATAAAAATGGTACTAGATAACAATTATAGAAACTTATAAGCATAGTATTTCGAATCCATATGTTATGATATATTTTATGTATAATATTTTATATATGATACATAATATATACCATTATTTTATGTTTTTTACAGATTGGGTAAAAACATGTTTTTAACAGATTGAAAATTTACCTGATTTTTGTAACTGTTACTGTGAAATTAAAACCGATTACAGCTATGTACAAGACTTAAATATGGCATAAAATAATAATAATAATAAATTGTTAATGAAAATGGTTAGTGAGATTAAAAGTATACAATATTCTTAAAAAAATTGAATTATTTAAACTTAATAAATTGAATTAGTATAATTTCAGTATAAAAAAAAATAACATCATTTTATTTATTTCGTTTTACAAAATCCTAGCCTAAGTAGTAATTATTTCTAAATGTTTGAAAAAATGCATGCTTAAAACTTTGTATCAACAAGAAATTAAATGGTTTAATAAATAAAACCAAGTATCAAGCAAGAAATATCAAAAGAAAATTATTGGTTAAAAAAATGCGTTTTTGCAACATAAAATTCTATGCGAGTTGAAAGAAAATTTCATGATTTCATTTTCGTAGACTCGAATTAAAGTACATTTATGTTAAATAAGTTTCTGCAATATACTGCATTTCAATGTAGGTAATTAATTGATTAAATATCTATAAAAGATTCGTAATATTTTCATTTGGGTTGTGTTTAATGTTATTCAAAAATATTTAAATATACGTTTTGCATGTGGGTCTGAATTGCCGATCGGCTAGCGCTCTGGTGTTCGGTACCGCAGGTTTCGGGTTCGAGTCTCGGTGGTGCAATGTATGTTTTTTGTGTTCAGAATCCACTTTAAGCCGTAGGTCCCGGTCTAGCAGAATCGTAGAGTATTGCGGGGAGGTATTGTTACTCTGCGTAAATCTTACTTGTGTTTAATTAGAGTGGAATTTTTTTTTTCTTTTATTAATATTTCAACACTTTCAATTTTCAATATAATAACACTATTACAGATTAGTACTTTAATCCGTTAAATATTTACGGTTTTTTAAATTAAATGTGTAGCAGATTAAATTTATAAATTTTATAAATATCAAACTTTTTTCAAAGGCTAGACTTTATTTTTAATAAAATCAACGAAATTTTTCTTAATTATTCACAAAAATTTTGATTGAAGATTAATTTATGTTAATCTATGGTAAAGAACACAACTATACTACTAGCTACCATTTTGACTTAAATGAACAAAAAGTTAAAACCCATTGTTATTTTATGGTTTTAAAACAATTCAAATTTCGTGAATATCTGCCGTATTAATTTAACTGTTAATTTTACTGAATTTTTAACATAAAAATTGTTCTATCTTCATAAAAACTTTCTCTCTTGATCATTAAAAGGAGCTAAAATAATTTATTATTTTGTGATCTGTTTTATGTACCTAAACATGTGCACCCATTTTTTTTTTATTTTTTTGCTGGTAACTAAAATAACTTCACTTCCCTTCTGCTCCAATCTCCAATCAAGAAATTCTTTATTCTTGCTCTATGCGCTAAGCCTCGTGGAGAAAATTAACGAGATGCTACTAATGAAGCTATACAAACACGATCATCTTTGTACTGATGATTTGGAACTTTTCAATTGCAGGAATCCTCCCTAATTTAACAACATTCGAGCATTATTAGGAAACTTCTGCGTAAGTTGATGAAATGAACCCTTTTTAGCTTCATCTAACGAGCAAACTGGAAAACTTTCTCAATGTAGTTAACAAATAAAATACATAAAAATTCGCATTACAACTTATGGGGAAACTTTCGTTAAGTTGGTAACTGGAATAAACAAGAATCAGCTTTGATTAAATGTCACGGAATTCTGCAAAGATCACTAATTTCAAGTAGAAATAAATTAGTATTTATTATTTTGTTGGCAACATTTGTGAGTTACTTACCAGGAAGTTAATGTCGATTCTCCAAAAATTGCTATAGAATTGCAGTAAAAAAACAAGTAATATAAAAAAAAAAAAATCTTTAAAGTCAATTCCTACTTTTTTTTCACTCTACTGCAGAAAGTCCTTTATAAATAATTTTCATTCATTTTCTTAAGTTTATCTGGCGCCACCTATTGGTAGATATAGGCAACTTAAATCTAAAAAAAACTAAAATTAATGAATTAAATTTGATTACTGAATCAATATTTGAAAAAACTGTCTTAACATCAAGTGCCATCCATTACAAATTTTAAAAAAATTTATTTGAACTTGAGTGGATGAATAAAAAGTATTTTATTAACGATCGAAAATTTGAGCAAGATATATATGGGGAGAGTGTGAGCTAATAGAAGAAATTGAATAAAGAATATTTTACAAGTAAAAGGGTTGGAAACAAATACTTGTGAAAAAGTAAATCGTAGCGGAAATAAAAAAAATGGAAATGATAACAAAATTAAACCATGATAATTGATATTAACATAAACATCTTTTTTTTTTTAAAGGAAAACACTCTTAAAGATTAATTCACTTATCCAACGAAATTTCGAATGCAGATTATTTTATGTCAAGTATGCAAATTAATTCAATTTTCACGATCATATTGTAACATTTTTCCCGCGAGGAAATTGTGGCATTACCTTCCCAGGAGAGAGTATATTCTTTAGCAAGTACATAATAACAACCCATCATTCAAATTTGACAGCAGACAAGCAGTACTGTGGATACTTATACTACATGCAATTAGTGTTTTATACTTATGAGAACAACCTGTCACTCTAATCTGATAGTAGATATTCAGTGTCATGGATAATGAGATCTTTTGAAATTAGCAATTGTCTGTTCGACCTTGACAGGTCGAAAAAATTACAGATGGGATATATACTTCGCCATGTGTTGCTGCATCGTTATTGGTGATAGACTATGGCCTGAGAAAATGTTAACTCCAATGAGAAGTGAGGAAAACTGATCACCCCCCTCCCACTTGACGTATTTTCTTAAAGGGAAATTTTGGAGAAGTAAAAAGAGAGTTGTGTGCCGAGTCGATCAGAAGTGCTGTTTTTCTTTTTTTTTTTTTCTCTGCAGAGACTGAATAGTCCGGAGTTTTCGTCTGTTTTCAACGTGAGCTCCTTGTGGTTTCGTGATCGTGATCATGACGTGGGATATTTAAGGTCTGCCGCAAACCCGGTGAAATTGATTCATCGTAAACTCGAAAACTCTGAAAATATCCGTCCTTAAAGTGAACAACTGCACTTGCAAATCAAATTTAATTCTTTATTTTTCATTTTTTTTAAATAATAAATTTTAACGATTAGAGTTCTGTATCTGTCTCTATATAATGCTTGTAAATAAAATGTAAAGAGTTCCCATGAAAGTGGCCCTCTTCTTGAAACCATTATAGGTCTAGTATAGGCCGAGACGTTACTATAAACACTCGATTGTACTGCTCAACTAGCATCGTATAAAAGAGGTATAATAATTGCAAACAGTTTCTCTATACTCGGTGTCGGCATTGTAGTTTTCTAGAGACACAATCCTCTCGCACCCATTATTTCCCTAACACCAATAATGTTATTGCAATATTGTCGAAGACTATAGTTAATTGGATAATTTCGACCTTAATCACATAGTAGGGATGCATGAAACTGGTTGGTCATGCCGAGCATTGCACAGTACAGATACTGCTGTGCAAAAAGTATCGGTAGCAATGGTTGCTGCAAGGAACTCATCGGTATATTTATCTTAAATTGGATTTATAGTATATTTTTTTTTTATGATTTTAAAATTATACATAAATTAGAGGAAAAGATTTATCTATAAAGTAAATATCAAAAAATAAATAAATAAAAATTATGATGATAAATTACAGCAGTGCAAAAAACATTTTTTGCTTTAAATGTAAATTATTTTTAGAAAAATAAATAACATGTAACAAATCATCATTATTTGAAGTTCTAAAAGGAAAAAAAATTATATAAGTGGTATTACTTTTTTGTTCTAATTTTTATTAAAAATAATAATAAAATTGTTATTGAAAACAATACACACATATATTTAAAATTCTGATATTAAAAAATATTTTTGAAAATTTATTTAAAAAACAAGAGAATTCTACCAACGAACAAAATCCAAAAGAGAACAACGAGCAATCAAATTAATAATTATTGGTATTTGTTCATTCTTCTTCTCTTCATTGGCGCAACCATGGTGGGCTAAGGTCGTTTGTCTACTGGCAATTTTAAGACAAAGATGTTTTCTTTTTACGGGGTAGGTGTCGGGTTGAGAAAACCCGACACCCAACGTTTTACAGTCATATTAGACCGGGACCTACGATTTAAAATAGATTTCCAAACCACTATAAGCACCTGTGGCACAGCTGGGACTCGAAGCGGTAACCTGTGGCACCGAGCGCCAGAGTGGATTGTTCATTCACTGCGACTAATTTAAAATTTAATATAAAAATGTAATTTTTACTTAATAGTGAAGCCACATTTTCTTAACAGTTGCAATGAGGTTTATTGACTATCGAATTGGATATAACGTCATAACTTTATCACGGCAAACATATATATACAATAAGTCGTTTGTGTTGTTATCTAGAAATCATTCCGCAGAAAAACATAACTCTCCAGATAATGCAAGTTCTTTGCAAAAAAAATCATGTGAAATAAAATATTCAAATATAACTTTCATAATTCAACTATTTATTGAGAATTTTTAATCAATGTTTCAGTTCCTATTTGTTTGTTTGTTTTTAATTTATTTTCATACAATATAATGTATGTCATAATGCTCAAATGCTCAAAATGAGCATTTTTCATGTCATAATGCTCAAAATGAATTAACGGGCTTGCATAGTTTTACATTTAGAATAATAAATCTAAAAGCTGTAGTAGGGGGGCAGGGGATATCACCGTGGCTCTTAATAGACGCGAGCTTTTCCATTATATATATCCACTTGTCTTTGAATATTTATTCGCTTATTACTTACGTTTCTTACTACTCGTAAAACTCTTGAATGTTAATCATAATTTTCTTATCTTTCTAAACTCACTGTTTTTATGGCTTCGAATGTACCTTATAAATATGAATTTTCACTTCATAAATGCAACAAATATGTTCTCCGAAATTCATTATATATATATATATTTTTTTTTTACCAAAAATTAAAAGAAGAACAATCAGAAAAGTCTCATTGTGAATTATTCAAGCATTGTATCAAATTTAACTGCTACATCTGACACTAATATATTGCAACTGCAGGCTGAATTTCATCCTAATGGCGTGTTAATAATTCCAGGAAAAAAAAGATATCTTTAAATATTGGATAAAGAATTAGATTGTACGAAAATGATGACTTGATTCTTTCGACTTTAAGAAGAAAAGTTCACCTTTTTAAATTCCTTCTATTAGCTCACTCCCTATATATATCTTGTTCAAATTTTCAATCGTTAATAAAACACTTTTTATTCATCTACTCCAGTTCAAATACATTTTTTTAACTTGTAGTGGATGATACTGGATGTTAATACAGTTTTTTCAAATATCAATTCGGTAATTAAATTTAATTAATTAATTTTAGGTTTTTTTTTTTTTAGATTTAAATTGCATGTATCTACCAATAGATGGCACCAGATAAACTTAAAAAAAGGAATGGAAATTATTTATAAAGGACTTCCTGCAATATAGTGAGAAAAAAAAGAAGGAATTGACTTTAAAAAAATTTTTTTATATTACTTGTTTATAAATGAAATGAGATCCCAACAGTTTCCAATGTAATGAAAGATTTGAATGAGAACTACTTAATTTAACATCAGATCAATTAGAAGATTAGTGAATGACTTAGTTTTAATTTTTCGAAAACGAAACTGATCATTACAAAATAAACACACCTGTAAGAATTAAATTGAAAGATACACTCATAAATTGACAATTTTAAATTCACTATTGATTGTGAATCTGCAGAAACTATAAATTCAGAAGGCGATTCAGATGAAATGGAAATTTAGCAGTCAACATAAAACATTAGCCTATTTTTACCTTAAACGCATAAGTAATTAGCATTAAGAGTATAGCACTCAACGTTCTTTGGTTAGCTCAATTTCCTTTTTACATCGTGAGAAGATTAAAGAATCTCAATTATTTCAACATGAACGCTGAATACTACATAATGACGCAGTTCTTGTAAGAAGAAGTCTGAAGTTCAACTAACTGATATTCATTTACATAATGACATTTAGGACTATCATAGAAACACAATTCTAATATAATTCACAGCTATTAACAATTTGTCACGATACATTTTTGGGCAAAACCGTAACGTTTCGACACTGTCGGAGCGACAGCAGTCAGAGCCCACCATACCTACAGGAAGCCAAAATTCAGATTGAAACTAAAACGATTCTCTTGGGCTGGAGAAATCACGTGAGCTATTATGAAGAGTGTGACGTTTCATTGGAGCGGCAAAACAAGATTTTAGGATAATTTGACCCAGGGGTTCTCCTTATAAGGAAACAACGCCTTACAAGACACTTATAACTAATTAAAAATTCAAAACAATTTCAAAAGAAGAACATTTAAAATATAATAGAAAATTAGACTTAACAAAAAAAAAAATTTTGCATAACCAAAATTATGCAAAAGAAACAATCACTGTAGAAGAAATAATTTTACAAATTTTTGTAATTGATAAACTATATGAACAATATAGTTTGCCAACGGCCGTACCATGCTGAATATACCGGTTCTCGTTAGATCACCGAAGTCAAGCATCATTGGGCGCGGTCAGTACTTGGGTGGGTGACCACCTGGGAACACCGCGTGCCGTTGGCACATTTGGGACCTGAATGGCCGAGTGTCTAGCGCTCTGGCGCTCGGTGCCACAGGTTTCGGGTTCGAATCCCGGCGGTGCCATGGATGTTTGTAGTGGTTCGGAATCCACTTTAAGCCGTAGGTCCCGGTCTCCTATGACTGTAAGAGCGTCACGGAGCAAAAGTCAGGCTTCTACCTACGGGTGCTCCATCACAACAAAAGCTGCTTCCTTCCCCTTCAATCATGAGCACGTATGGGCTCGTGGGCTTGGCCAGCCAAGTGGGATAAGAAACAACAAAACAAGCAACACAATATAGTTTACGAACAATTATTACAAGAAACATGTAATAAGCTGAATATTAGATGTTTCTACAAGAAACAAATAATATGCTGAATATATTTATGAATAAGGGCCTGAATGGCCGAGTGGTTAGCGCTCTGGCACTCGGTACCACAGGTTCGAGTCCCGGCTGTGGCATCGATGTTTGTAGTGGTTCGGAATCCGCTTGAAAAAGTAGGTTCCTGTCTAACATGATCGTAGAGCATTGCGGAGGAATTGCTACTCCGCTTCCGTAGCTTGTCTTTAAGCTACACGCACCTCTTGAGTAGGGCTTAATGAGTAACGTCGCTGCAGCTCTTGCCTTAAGGCATACAAGACAACTGTCTAAGTGTTTGCCAGCTACATTAGAACAAATATTTATATATATTTATGAATGCTTATTATATTTTTTTGCTGAAGATATTTTTTATGACTTTTTTTCAAGAATCTCAGTCTAAATATCTGCACTCCTGTTCTTCATCTGCTCGCTTTCCTACAGTGCAATTTTAAAATTTCCGTATTTCAAAAGTTGTTAAATGTGCACTAAGTCTTCTTCAGTTGTGTGCGTATTTGTGACACCGAAATGTCACAAATACGCACAAGACACAATGTCCAAATTTGTTCCAAATGACAAGTTTCGTTAAAAACAACAAAAATTAAATTAAGTGGATGAATCGTTTTCCCTATATTTACCAGTTTCATACAGTATGTTCCCTATCTAATTAGCCTAAAGTGTGCAAAAAATTGATTGTAGATCAATAAACTAAACCAAACCAATTTCATGATTTTTTTCTACATTTATTTTTCCAATTTGCATATTTAATTTTGTATATTATTGATGAGAATTTTATTTCGATAATTCTTCAGCAGAGCATCATAAAATTTATTAAAATATCAAAAGAATTGAATTAAAAAAAGCTACAAATCTGTATTTTTTATTTTTATTTTTTATTGCTTGTAAAAAAAAAAAATAATTATGTCAAAGTAAATATGTAACACATAATAGAAATAAAGTTTAACTTATTCAATTAATGGGTTCAATTTTGAAAACAATGAAGAATTTTTCAATTGAGGTCATAATGATGCAAATAGCGATATTTAGCCTCCTTTCATTTATATTCAAGGAACACACATCACCTCAGATTGTTAATAACAAGGGTACTGAGCTCTGATCATTAATTCATAAATGCTATCACATTTTCGTAAAATAACTTCTTCTGGTTTAATTAACTGGTTTCTTCAATAAGCTGGTATATCATTGGTCTTAGTTCAAATCCGTTCGTAATTTTCAGAAAATTTCCACGTATGTGAAGCTTATAAACTGGTAGAAAATGAAATCCCAGCACTAAGAAGAAGCTGTGCGCTAAATATACGAAATTTGAGAAGCGTGTTTGCACATCTTAAAGATGACGTCTATTCAACTTTCCCACCAGACGAAAGGGGCAAAGATAAAAACACCATAAGTTTTAAAAATAACGTTTGATTTAAATAACCAATGTTAACTTCATAAGCCTTATTTATCTTCTGGATTAGGCTTTATGAACTATATTTGAATCAAAACTGCCCTTAAGGAGATAAAGAAGGCAATTGCAGCAAGTTACTGAGTTTCAAAGTGGTTGTGTAATAGGACTACAAAAAAGTGAATTTTCTTTTCACGATATTACAGAAAGACTTGGCAGGGATATATCCACAGTGAATAATTGTTTGCAGCAGCGATCACGAAAAATATTGTGTCAAGAAGACCAGGATGCAACGTATATGGGCCACTACTGAAAGAAATTACCGCCATATTCGCAGCATGGTTGTAGCATCGTCTGTGAAGCTATGCACATCTGTTGCAAAAATTCGAGCTCACCAGAGTGACATAGCGAACGTTAATAAATCAATTACTTGAGATATACCTTCAAAGCAGACGCCCTGTAGCGTTCATGGCACTAACTCCAAAACTCCCCCATTTTCAGTTTCAGTGATGTCCATCTAGAGCTCATTGTACTATGAAACGGAAATCTGTTGTGTTCTCAGATGACGACAGTTTCTTCCTTGGTGTCAGTGATGTCCTTATGTTGTTATATTGGTTGGAATGAGGCTGTATGTTGGTTAGAAGGAGACCTGGTGAGCAGTAGGAACAAATCTGCCTGGCCTTGTAAATTATTAAATATACTTCAAAATAGGCTGACAAATCTGGCAATACTTATAATCAAAGTCGAAGTCAAAACCAAAAGTTTATGTTTGTTTTGTCACATGATTAGCAGGTAAATTAAATATTTCAAGGTTTTAAGGTGTTTTATAGTTTTATATATTGCATTTGTAAGTTTTTATGTTATATATTTCTAAAATTATGAGGCTTATTTAGTTAATTGACCTCAATGTAGCCTGCACGATGAAATTTTTTCAATTATTTGAATGCCTGTTTATAACATTGAGTTCATTTTAATGCTTTAATGTTAATTTCTTCAATATTTTCATGAGCCTGAATAATTAATTAACTACTATATATGTTATATTATATTGGTAGATAGTAAATAGAATAATAAATTCAGTAAAATGTTAGATAAGAATTCTTTTTAATGCCACACCTTCTAATTATTTTAATATTTCACCAATTTTATTTTTTATAACTGTCTTTCTGATATATAAATAATTCATGCAAATAAAATTATACAGAGCACACTTCAAAAATAGTTCAGATATCAAATTATGTGGTATTAACAATTTTCTTTACCTTAATCATGGCTTGTGAATTCTCTTTACGAGACACTTAAAATTGAGGGAAACTAAATAAATAAATTGAAAATTTCTTACTTTCTCTTCAGGAATTGTCTAAAACATTCTTTTTCTTTTCTAATCAAACAACTTAATTTATTTAACTTATTTATTAATTTTTTTAAATATTATGCATTATTTTTTTCATTACATTGTAGAGTTTGTTAATCCAAGTGAAATATGAATAGATAGCAAATATAAATAAAATTATTTATGAAGGCATATTTAAGGTATGCATATGTCAGTTAACTTTTAAAGGATTTTTTGAAACTCATTTATATATATATATATATATATTCTGTTATTTTTTTAAAGGTATTGTTTACTGATGGCAAAATAAATGTAATTATTTAACCTTAGTTCATTATGATTAAATTCACTAATATTTCTATCTTTGACAATGAAAAGTTTTTGAGTGATGTGCCATGTCTAAAATTTCCAGATTTCTATTTCCATTTTGAAAAAGATAATGCTTCCCAAATTTTATTGTTGTAAGTATGTTAAGGTTGTGGGTTAAACATATTTCTATAATTTTTTTTTTTTTATCTTCTTTCATTATGACTGTAAATCATCTTTTCTTTTAATTTTAATTTGAATGTTTAAGCTTTAACATGTGTAACAAAAATGTTATTCCAAATTTTTTTAATTATATTTTATACTTACATTTTTAGAATATATTTTTTACTTTTTGTTATTTTTCTATCAGCTCAAAATGCCAGAATATTGGGTCATCTCAGCACCAGGCCCCCAGGCATTGGAAAAGCTTAATGCTGCAACCAAACCAAATAATCTTTCAGTTAATTATAAGTTTCATATCCCAGATCTGAAGGTAAAAAGATTATAAATTTATTATTTATATGTTGTTGTTTTTTTATTGAAATGTTATTTCTGTTTTTTAATAGAATAAACCTTGCATATGTATCATGTTATATATCTTTCTCAGTTATACACATTTAAAAAAAAAGTTTACTCTTAGAATATTGTATAATAAAGTTATTTGGTTTACACTGCTTCATAGTACCTCTGTCTTACATTGCTAAAATTTTAATTCAAATTAATGAGTGAATAAGAATAAACTAATGAATAATGATGAACGAAAATTAACTTGTTGTCTCTACTATTACCTCCTAGTAAAGAATATAATTTATTTTTCTTATTCTGTACATTTTATTTCAAGTAGCAAACTTATAGTAGTTGGATTATACTATATGTGTAGAAAGATTCTATGACGCAATAAAATCCATTTCATAACATTTAATAAAGAGAAATTAATATTTACTGATAAATGAATTATTCAGAAATAAATTATCAGAGCAATAAGGCAAACTACAACTTAGCATTCATTTCTTGTAGTGAATGTTGAGGTTCTATAATAACAAATATAATTATTTTTTAGCTTGCAATTCAGTGCAGAAAGTAATCAATTGATGGTTTGTCTACTAAATGTCAGAATTTAGACACCTCAAAGGCTTGTCAGCTAGATGTCAGGATCAAGAGACACCACAACACTGCCCCTCTGAATTAGGCAGCAAACGCTAAAGATTCTTCAAATATAAATAATACAATATCAAATATCTTCAAATATAATATCAAATTGAACTGCATATCTAGTTCTGGTGGATTTTGGAAAAGGCCACTGTGAAAACTTAAAAGTACTTGGAAAATTGTAATTTCTTGATAACTTTTGGGGCATATGGATCTGGTATCTGAAAATAAAAAACCTGATAATTCTTGGGTTTCAATCCAGTTAATGAAGTTTTCAGTTGGAATTGTCTTAAATTCAAAATTCGTTTTTGTGTGACCAATTAATGTATCCATGTCAGTAGGGGTATCCAAAAATCAAGCTTTACTACGTCTATTGATGTATTGACTTCTAACCTTTATTTTTGTGGCTTTTAAGACTTGATATGGTGGAACTAGGTGGTATTCTAGAACATTGTATTTATAATCATTTGGCGGATTAGATAGAATATTGACAACGAAATCTAAAATATTTTAATCGAGTGCTGCAGTGGCAGTGTTATATTTTTTTTAAATCCTGAACGATACACTGTTTAAAAAGGAGGCTTCTAGACCAATGCTGTTATTTATATAAAAAAAAATGTTCATTTTATTTCAAGATCCTTTTTTAGAGACAGAATGTGTCAACTACAGAATGTGATATTGAATTTTAATGATGTCAAAATTTATATGCTTAGGTGATAGTAAGCATTCCCAAAATGACAGCATTATTCCCTGTTTATAAATATATATATTTATATAAATAGTTATTTGAAAAATTCTGGAATTTGTGTTTATCGCTTTTACTGAGGTGTTGAATTTATAATCAGTATTATTTATAATTCTAATGATATTTCTTAATGTTATCATTTTTAACCAATTTTTCATTTTATGAATACAGTTAATTGGGATATTTTTATGGATTTATAAATTTTTAGGTTGGAACACTTGATACCTTAGTTGGTTTGACTGATGATCTTGCTAAATTGGACATTTATGTTGAAGGGTAAATATCTTGTCAAAACCATGTTTTTTGTTTTAATAAGGAAAGTTTAATTCTTGGCTCTTTGATTTAATGTATTTTTTTTTTTTATTGTATTCATAACACAATGTTGTAACAAATTTATTTTTAGCAAGGTTACATAATTTATATAATTTAAGTATTATATGTGTGCATATGCATGCATGCGCTCTCTATACTACTTCAGCAAAGTTAGTTTATCATTATCCAATTACTTGTCATCATCCAAAAAAAAAAATTCACATTTTTTATCACACAATTCACAATAAAAAATCACAAATTTTTTTATTTACTATCAATAATAATATTGCTCTTAAATTTAGAAAATGTAAAGCATATCCACAGATTTCTGGAAAAAAATATATATTTATACCAATAGTAATCTTTCCATAGCCTGTAAAATCACCATCTTCATATATTTTCTGGAATGTCTTCTTTGATACATAAAATATGGAGGACAAACAAGCAACAATTTACTTTAAATATTATAATTAAATACCATAGATATAATATTCAAAAGTATGGCCCAACTTCTAATTTCTATGCTTAATTTCATCATTTTAGTGAATAGACATGATTAAAATTATGTAATTTTAATTATGTCTATTCACATTATTGACTGTGGTTATGACAAAGAAGATTTGGGGGGGGGGGGGAGAGATATCAATACTAAATTTTAAAATCATACCATGTGGCTTTAATTATTTTTCCAATAATAGACATAACTCCTGAGACCACTGAGATTCATCAATATTTCCATGACATTCAAGAAAAAAATATTTGAAGTTGTAGAATATTTGTTAAAATTAATGCTGAATTTTTCAAAAGTTCTAATTACTTTCATGAACTTTTACAGGTACTACTGTTACTACTTATTTTTGAAAATATAATAAAATTTATGTCTTTTCTCTAAAAATAAACAATGCATGAATTACTCTAACTTTGTTAAAAGTTATTAATGGAAAACCTTTACTTTAAAATCCTAATTTATAATTTTGGCAAACAAAGAATAAATAAATGTATTACCACCAAACTCCTTTAATTTATTTTACTTTTGATTTTCAGCACCCTGTATGTGATAAAATTCCTTTTTACCCATTTACAGTGGTAATCAAAAATTCTTATTCATAGTCAATACTAATATACAAAAAAAAAAAAAAAAAAAAAAAATCATAACCCATTTGGTAGGAAAATTCCTAATTTAAATTGTAAAGGTACATCCATCTTTTAAAAAGAAAATTTTGCATTCAAATACAATGTTGGAAAGGATACCACGTTTTTATCTACTAATACACTTCTAGCAATTCATCCAGTTGATGTTTTTGTTAGCTTAATTATTTTCAGTTTTGTTGTTCTTATAAACATTTCAAATTTTGAACTTTTTTTGGTGTGTTGTATGTGAGGCACTTAGGGTTTATATATAGAAAATATTATGATGTTTTTTCTACAATTATGCTTTCATGAAACGCTTGAAAATAATTTGTAGCAAATGCTGTTGTGGCTTTGTTAGGCAAACTGATTATGTTTCTAAATAATTCCTTGTCATGTAAAGATTGCAATGTAAGGACTATACATACTAAGTTTAAAACTTTATCATACATGGAAAAATTATTAAAATTGTTTTAAAAAATCTTATTTCTATTATTAATGTTGAATAAAAAACATTGTTTGCAGATAATATTGTGCAATGTTTAAAACTTACTTAATTTTTCCTTGTTCAAAAAATTACATATATTTCTAAAATGCCTACATTGAAATTTTGCTGCCCAGCATGGATATGTATGTAGAAATATAAGATAAATTAATGAACAATTTTGTATTGTTAATAAATATTTAATTTAAAAAAATATATAGTTTTTTATTTTGATTTTAGAATTTTATAAGCATTAAAAAACATCATAATTTTTTAGCAGGTTTTGTCAAAATTGTGTTATGAGTTAAGGCTTAATTCCTTAATACTGTTAATAAAAGAAAGAAGTTCATGAATTTTCAATTATCAGTTGATTCAATTTGGGTTTTGAGTACAATTTGCAGCTGCCTCTGTGCACACACATATGTACATGTATATACTTGCAATAAAACTGTAATTATTTTAACGATATTTATTTTTCATGCTTTGTTTCTATATATATGCTTTAAGTTGAGTATTTAAATCTCTCTCTATATATATGTATATATATTTCTTTCAACATTTCCAGAATTATTAGAAAATTAGTAACTTATATGGAGGAAACCCTTGAAGATCAAAAAGATGTACTTCATGAAAATCTAAATGTTAACAATGGTAATATTTTAAATATTTATCTTTTAACTCAAGTAAATGTAATATAAAGTGCTTCAGTTAAGTGAATAAATTTTGCTTATAATTTCCAAAAAAATTTGAAAATTAAAAGATTTTACTAAAAACTTTTGTGCTTGTGTATAAGCTAGAAAGAAAAAATAAAATTTTTTTTTTTTTTTTTTTACTTATAAAAAAATTTATATTTGTTCTATTATTTATTATTAATATCAAATTTCAGTTTTAATATATTCAACCTCTCTACTTTTTAATTAAATATTGTTGATTGTTAAATATAAACATTTATATGTTCAATACATTTGTGTTTCTACTTCTTTTATTTATCTTTGAGGAAGTAAATCATTCTTGCAACAAATCAGCTTTTTATGAACGTTAAAAATTATTATTATTACTCTTTTCTCTAAAAGTATTGTTAAGTTGCAAGAAAAGAAAGAAAAGGTTTGGAAATCAATATTAAGAATTGAAGAATTAACATTATCACAAAAAAAAGTGAATTATCAGACTTGTTTAATTTCTAAAATGAAATGTTGTAGAAGAAGAAAACAATAAGAAAATTATATTGTTTAAATAACTACTAACAATTAATCAACAATCAATTAATGGTAAATGAATTTCACAATGGATTGAAGACAATATGAATAAGGTTTTAACCTGTGTTTGTTAACTAACATTTTTTTTTAAATTTAATGTGAAAAGGAATCTTTTCTAATGTTAATTTTATTTTTAATAAATACTTCATAAGTTATGAAAATGTATGATGTATATCATAAATGTATTTATAAATTTATACACTATTAATTGTTTAACTTTCATAGAATCATAGTTTATGAAAATATTACAACAAATCAAATTAGAAAAAAAAAATGCATCATTTAGAAATGAATACATTGCCAAGGATTACATATACATGATTTTAATTATTTTATGAGAGTCCTACTTTTTAAACAGTGACATAGCCTGCTTTAGAACTCATTTTTAAATATTAATTTTTTACTTAATTTATAAGTTTTTATAGTTTGCATTCATAATATAAACTGGGTTATTCATTTTTTTATAATTTGTAATTTTCAGTTGATGTTCCACAATATTTAACTCGTTTTCAATGGGATATGGCCAAGTATCCTGCTCGACAACCTTTGCCTAGCATTGCCGAAATTATTAATAAGGTATATTAAATAGTCTCACTTTATAATATTAATTAGCTATCTTATCAATCTCTTCATTATATTTTATTGCTGTTTTATAGCAAGTACAACAAATAGAGTCTGATCTGAAGCAAAAGGCAAGTGCTTATAACAGCTTGAAGACAAATTTACAAAATTTGGAACGTAAACAAACGTAAGAATTTTTTTATAATTTTCTTTTTAAAGTTATTTTTTATCTATTTGTTTGTAATTTAATTTTATTTCAAAAGAAAAATATTTATTTATTAGAATTTGATTTTTTGTGAAAAGGCATCTTGATCTCAAATGTAAATTTCAAATTAAAATTGAAATCAATCTTTCAGTCTGCAAAATTTTCATCAAATTGTTCTATTTGACCATCACCTAAAATGATTTCTATAATCTTTAAAACATTTTGTTATAAAATTAAGTTCATTTATCACTATAAATAATGAAATTCATTTTAAAAAAGTTAAACAATCTTTCGCTGATTGTGTGAAAATTGGCAAGCGGCCAAATCAGGCAGATAAAAAAAGGTGTGGCAACATTTGGGAGATATTTAATTGCAACAAAAAGAATTTTAATTCTACATTAACTATTATACTTTTTTTTTTTCAACCCAGCTTTGTACAACATATATCTGACTAACATCCCTAATATGTAATTGATTCATTCATTTCCTCTGTTAAACCAAATTTTTGCCATCCCACGCTGTCCATGGCCAAACTATCTCTTATAAATGTTAAATTTGCATACATTTAATTTTTCTTTATTGTTTTAACTTGAGTGTTATAGAAAGAGCTATCATTATTTTTATAATATCAGCTTATTTGCTATATTGAATATAAATGTATTAGAATTGGAAGATTCTTCAACTAAAACTTATTTTATAAATTTATGTTCATGACAATCATATATCTTTAATAATTGTAATAGATACTTTCTTTTTATTATTGCCTCCATTGTTTAAAACAACACCAAGAGTTCTGCTTGGACAGACAGACTAAAAGTGTTTACTGAGTATCATACATTGCCTATTTTTAACTTGACTATAATGAAAAAGTTTTCGATTGTGTTACTTTTTTGTGATTTAATATTTTGCTAGTAATATTAATAATTTTTTTATGTTGTATAATATTTGTAATGCAACTTAATTATTTTAGTGGTAGTCTCCTCCTGAGATCTCTGGGAGATTTAGTCAAAAAAGAACATTTTGTTTTGGATTCAGAATATTTGACAACTCTCTTGGTTGTTGTGCCCAATTCCTTGACAAAAGACTGGGAGAAAAATTATGAAAGTCTGACTACCATGATAGTTCCAAGATCATCCCAGTAAGTTAATAATGGATCATATTTTACTCTTTATTTTTATCTTTTAAACACTTTTTTAATTTCCAACTTTTATTGCAGAAAAATTCACTCAGACAATGAGCATACACTGTATAATGTAACGCTGTTTAAAAAAATGATTGAAGATTTCAAAGTCAAGGCTCGGGAAAAAAAGTAAGAACCAGAATTTAAATGTTCTTTTAAATAAATTTTCATTGGTAGTTAAAATTTCTTAGTTATATTTTTAATTGCATTGATTATGTGTGTATCAAAAAGATAAATGCTACTTCCTGATGACTTTCAAATGCTATCCGACAATAATAACTTTCTTTTGTAAATTTCTTTTTTGACGTTTAATACAAATAAGTGGTAACAGAGTATAAATTAATCTTTTATTCTTTTAATAATAATTATTAATTCGTTATTGTAAATAATTTTGAAACATTTTTTTAAAGATTTATTGTCCGAGATTTCACATATTCTGAAGAACAATTGGCTGCTGGAAAAAGCCACCATGCAAAATTGAAGATGGACAAAAGCAGGCAATTGGTACTTTTATTCCATTATTTTAATATCCCTTTTTATAAAAATGTACTATATATATATGTATGCATATTTTTAAAAAATGTTATCTGAAAATGTCAATTTTTAGATATTTTTAACTCATGAATTGAATTTCTTTGATTGAATCCCATTAAAAAGTTTAGGATTTATAAATTGTCTGTTAATTTTCAAGACTCTAGACAATTGTAATATGTAATCTTGTAAAGATTTGTACTTATCTGAATCCTGATATCCTATTTCTGAGAATATTCTTCAGATATTAATTTATCCTTTTTATCTTTTAGAGTGTGCTTTTTCGATGGTTGAAAATTAATTTTAGTGAATGTTTCGTTGCTTTCATTCATGTAAAAGCTCTAAGGGTATTTGTTGAATCTGTATTGAGGTAAGTTATTTTGTGAAATCTTTTTTAATTAAAATTATTACTAAGCAATTCAAATTGTATATTAAACAAAAAACTTTCAGTTTTTTTTATACTGTTTTATTTCTTGTTATTAGTGTAGTTAACAATTACTATGCCAACGGCCGTACCATGCTGAATATACCGGTTCTCGTTAGATCATCGAAGTCAAGCATCATTGGGCGCGGTCAGTACTTGGGTGGGTGACCACCTGGGAACACCGCGTGCCGTTGGCAAATTTGGGACCTGAATGGCCGAGTGTCTGGCGCTCGGTGCCACAGGTTTCGGGTTCGAATCCCGGCGGTGCCATGGATGTTTGTAGTGGTTCGGAATCCACTTTAAGCCGTAGGTCCTGGTCTCCTATGACTGTAAGAGCGTCATGGAGCAAAAGTCAGGCTTCTACCTACGGGTGCTCCATCACAACAGAAGCTGCTTCCTTCCCCTTCAACCATTAGTACGTATGGGCTCGTGGGCTTGGCCAGCCAAGTGGGATAAGAAACAACAACACAATTACTATTCTTCTCAGTGGCCGAAATTTTTACCAATAATTTTTTCATGTTTCTGGAATTACAATGATGTGAATTATGAACATAAATTTAAGATTTCAGTTATTTGATTTTTCTATTTGAAATAAATTTACTTATATCTAACATACATTTGTTAATTTACAGTTTAGTTCTTGACTATTTTCACAATTCAAACAAAATAATGATAAATCTTATCATTGTTGATATATTGTGTAAACTTATGTTACAGCTCTTAAATTATGGAATTTATAAAATAAAATAATATTTATTGTATATACTAGGGAAAAAAGTAACATGCTTTCAATTGTTTTAGATATGGACTTCCTGTAAATTTCCAGGCCATGTTGTTACAACCTACAAAGAATACTAAAAAACTAAGAGAAGTATTGAACAAATTGTATAGCCATTTAGATAGTAGTTTAGCTGCTGGATCCATTGATGTAAGTATAAATTTTACGATATGTATATGAAATATTTTAGCTTTTTAGATATGTACTGTAAAATTCTAACAATATAATCTCCAATTTGAAATTTAAAAAGAATTTATCTTTTATTATTAGAAAAGTTGCTGTCTCTCCCTTCCTTTAATATACACTATTGACTTTTTATGGAATTTCATCTGTTTGTGGCTACAGTTAATAAGTTTGATATTTTGAAATTTAATTTGATTAATAATAATTACTCAATAATAGGCATCTTAATGTTGCATTTTTCAGTTTCATGAGGTAGGTTTTAAGATATTACAGTTTTTAGGAATAAATTATATTATTAACATGAGTCAACCAAAAAATTTGCAACTCCCAAATTTTTTTTTTTTTTTTTTTTTTTTTTTTTTTTTTTTTTTTTTTTTAAATCCTGATCATTGCATAATTTTATGTATTATGTGCTTTATTAAGAAGAATCTGTGAAATTGATTTTTATTGAATTCATATATATATAAACAGTTTTTTCATTGCAAAGTATTTTTACAGATTTATTTGAACTAACTTAAAGACATCTGTCTACAAAAAATACATTTTGGACTCTGTTTACAAAAAATACATGTATCCTATAAAAATGACAGTACCAAGTATATTAGAATAACTTAAGACCAGTAAAAAAAAAAATTTTTACAAATTTAATTTAATAAAATTTAAATTTTTTTTTGTTTTGTTTAATTACAAACATGCTATATTTGTAATATAATAAAACTTATTTGTGCCTAAAAGTAGAATAGCTTCTACAAGATCTGGGATTGTTAATCTAAGATAACTTTTTATACTGCTCAATATATAAGCTTAAATGCTTAAAAAATCTCTCAACTCTTACTTGGTATGCTGCAAAATCAATAGCTGTCTTTACTACTAATTATAATATTGAAGAATACAATTGAAATGCCTTAAAAGTTTTGAAAAAAAACAATTAAGTTTTATAGAAGAGTTGGATCTTTAAATTGACTCCCTACCTCTGATTATTAGACCGACCCTAAATTTAGGAGGTTTATGAATTACAGAATGAGAAACTTATTTTTTGTATTGTATACATAATTATGCATATTGTGGTTTCTTTTTAAATAATATTCTAATTGATTTTTTTAAGGATATTCCCGGCGGTTTGACATCATTTGGTGTTGAAGAATATTATCCATATGTTTATTTTAAAATAAATGTTGATATGTGTGATGATGCTGGCAAGAAAGTATAAACTGTCATTAGAATGTTGTTCACATACTTAAATATATATATATATAGAATCTAGATAAATCAGAAGAATTTAAACATTCCCATTTAAACGGATTTGTGATTTAAGTTTTAATCAAGTCAAGAAATATAGGATAGGTGGCTCATAAATGTGTGATTTCATTTTCTTGTGAGGGTTCATTTGTTACATAAATATATTATTTTCTTAAGAAAATGGTTTGATTACATTATCACTTATTGGACTGTAAACATTATATTTACTTGAAATTTTAATTTTCACCTAATTAAAAAACAGTACCAAAATTTACTTTGGTAATTTTGTAACTTTAATCATCAGTTAAAGGTTATATTAATAATTTATTTTACTTGAGTTTATGAAATTTAATGATCTATATTATGATGAACGCAACCTAGGACTGAGATATGGAGCTTCATTTAATGTATATCATGTATTAATCTAGTCGATAAAATTTAATGTCCATATGTGCTGTAATTTATTCATTGTGATATATTTCAAAATGTGTTATTAAAATGGTAGACTTAAGTATATGTCTGAGAATAATTATTCAAATAATATAGTTTGAAAGACATTCTAACAAAAGTTAAACATTGCACAACAATAGGAAATATCTACTTCTCATTTTAATACTATTCTTTGTATAATACTTTTCAGATTTTATAAAACCTATTTATGATTTATTTCATGTATTTAAAGAATTTTGAATCATTTATTTAATATTTATTGGCATATATTTTTGTGTAATTATTTTATAGAATATACTATCTTATTTACAAAAAAAATTCACATAATTTGTTATTTTATATAATTCCTATTCTTATATATTCTGGAGTGTGTTTTATAAAATTTTTATAAAAAAAAAAAATTTCAATACTTCTAAAATTTTATTTGTGAAATTTTTTTATATGTACTCAAATATATGGTAGCATAAAACTTTTCAGTCATAATATATTTTAAGTTAAAATAGAGAAGTTTTTAAAATTGTAACATAAAAATAATAAAGAGTAAATTACACTTATGCTTTTTTTGTAAAAATTTGTACATTGCATACATTTGATTTGTTTTTACTTCATTCAGAATTTTTTTTTAAATGTGTAAACATTTTTTTAATTGAAGTTATAGCAATTTTTAATGTGTATTTATCAAAAATTCAACCAATTTGTAAATAGTTTACCAAAGATACTTTATCATCATAATTAAGTTTCAAATGTTTAAGATATTGTTAATAAAATATTTCATTTGTTTACTAGCATCTTAAATTAAATGAATTAATAAATGTTGTATAAAATTTAATAGTTTGCTATATTGTTTCAAAATTAGTATAATGTAAACAAATTTTTTTTTCAGTCTTAGGAAGATGAATTTAATAAAGAGAAAATTATATGTTTCATATCATTATTTTGTCTCATATTTATATAAGGGTTATAGTCAGTGGTTTCTTTGGTTTTTGATTTCATATATTTAATTCCTTCAATTTGTAGGTTGTAAGCTCATTTAATACTGATAAATAACTTTCTTAATTAGATTATTTAATTTTATTGCAATTTTTAATTAGTTTTCTTATTGTTTATATACCCCTTATAAATTAAAATATCTGCTAATAGTTGAATACTTTAGTTTTTAGAAATTGTGCATATAAATCATATTAAGTGAAAAGAAAAGTTGGAATCTATGTTTTAAAATATCTAACATATAAGTTATTTGGTAATTTTGAAAAACTCTTTGTGTTGTTTTAGATAAAGTATTAAAATAAAAATTATTTAAAACCTCATTTCAATACTTGTGAGATACATGTTTATAGAAATTAAAAATTGAGACTATATAATTATGTGCGTATAGCATATGAAATGCTGTACACATTTTATGTTTGTGTATGAAATGGTGATAATAAAATGTAAATTTCTGGGTATTTAATTTTTATTTATGTTTCATATTTAATGAACAGTTTTTATTTGAATTTCTATACAATTTTTAATGCTCTCACTTTTAATTTTTTCAGAGTTATTATAGTATTTTCAAATGGAAGATCTTTTTTCAAATAAAATTTGCAATGCATTTAAAAGAAAATAAGAGGTCTAAATTGTTATCTTCTTTCAAGTCTGTCTACATTAACCAATTAAATTATGCTGGGCCTTAAGATATCATATATACACTCACTCAATTTTAAAGACAAGTTAAATAAAACTATTTGTAAGTATTCAGTTACCTTTGGGAATTTCTCCTTTGGAAAATAATTTTATAAAGAGAATTCTATGATAATAGCAAAACAATGCAGTTAAAATCTAATGTAAAAAAAATGTTAGGTTTTATTTAAATGTATAATCGAATTTCAAAAAAATTTTAATTTATTATAAAGGTTTTTATTAAAAGTGGCGCTCTTTAGAGTTTCTGGTAACTAAAGGTAGGCAAACAAGATAGTAAAGAATTAAAAAGTAGTATATCGATTAGATCTCAATAACGTAATACTGGAAAAATAACTACAAAGACGAAAGGAGAAGATCTCGGTTGTTTATGGTACTACATTATTTTGTGCTGCAAATTCATAATTATTAACGATAATATAATTAAGTTTTATTTAATTAAATTTTTTATATTACTAATATAATTAAGTTTTGTAGCAGGTTCATCTGTCATATCAAACAATCAGGAAAATTATTACATCTTGTACAAAAAAGCCTTTTGCAATTTATCTCTTTGTTCTTTATATTTCAGGTATTGAAAGACTATTTCTTCATTCCTATAATATTTTTTTTTTAATTTATTTCCCCAGAATAAGCAGGAGGGGGGGGGGGCGTTACTCTGTTACTGAATTTAGCATTAGAAGCATATGTTGTAATTCAGAAAACGAGAGTAGAATTTCTTTCCAATTTGTAGGAAAGAGCTGATGAATAGACAGAGATACATTAGATTTTTGGCATATATTCCACTTAACTAGTTGTCATCTTTCTGTGATGTCATATTTTTTTCATGAATAATAAAATCTTATGAAGAATTCTATTAAAAATTAAAGTATCTAGTGCTGACTTTTAAAGTCGCAGAATAGGAGCCGTTGCGATTTCGGGTAAAAAAATCTTTTCGACAAAGTGCACCAAGTAACGGGTTGGAAGTGTAAGTGAAGTGAATTGCAAACAAAACAAGAAATTTGGGTTGCCCACATTTGGCAATTAATCGCCGTGTTTTTTTCGCCAGGAGGCATTTATTTTGCAAATTAGCCCAATATTCTAGCAATCATTACTTTGTTAATCATGGATTTTATTCCATTCAAATTTTTTTAATATATATAGACCGAGTTACTATGATTGCATTTGTTCACATTTATGATTTAAATTAAATAGGAACTTAGTGAAATTACTTAAATAGATATCAAACGATTTTTTTCAATAAACAAAATTTGAGAAGTCTTTGACAGGAGGTATCTTAATAACATATATATCAACTTATATTACTAGAGATTTTTTATGATTTTCAATTATTAAATAGGCAAATTTTGAAAAACAGTTAAATTTTCTTAAATTTATTTTCATTATGGAATCAGACGCTTGATAAAAACGTTTTGTTTTGGAATATTTTACTCTCAGGTAATTTTCTTTATTAACCTTACAACCTTGCAAGAATTAATTTTTAAACATGCAGGGGGGAAACATTTAATTCAAGAATTTAGTTTTATTCTTCTACATCGAAGATGTCAACTTCTTTTTATTTCAAATTGATTTTTTCATGAAGAGTTACTCTCATTTTTTCTCATTAAATTTGCGATGCATTAAAAATTCCCAATCGTGATTAAGATTTAGTTTAAAGAATTTATAAAAATATTTGCCTACGATAAATTATGATTGTGGGACCTGATAGCCCAATGACTAGCGCTCGGTGCCACAAGTTTCGAGACCCGGCGGTGCCATGAATGTTTGTGTGTGGTTTGGAATCCACTTTAAACCGTAGGTGCCGGTCTAATATGGTTGTTGGGCGTAGGGCTGACAACCCTATCCCGTAAAAAGAAAAACATCTCGTAATCTGCCAGAAGGCAGACAGTCTTGGTTCACTAAGGGGCTGTTGCGCCAATGATGATGATGAAATTATGGTTGCTATTTAACATAGCAACCATATTATATATATATAAAAATTACGGTTAGCTATTTGACAGAACGAGAGAATCGCATTGCAGATGGCAAGAAACGATGTTGAAATGCTAATATTCATGTAAATATGTTGCAGAGCGATTGGTTTGGCTCGTCGTTTTTTTTTTTTTTTTTTTTTTGTTTTTTTTTTGCACACATTAGGGTTATTAGAACCAGGACTACTATTTAACGCAGATTAAGAATCACTAACAAACATCCATGCTACTGCCAGGATTCGAACCTGAAGCCTATGATACCAATGGCCAGCACGCTAACCAATTGGCCGTTAGTCCGCTGCAGAGTGATTGGAGGCAATTGGACTAATATTGCTTATGACTAACTGTGCCGATGTTGAATATTTCTAACTTTGTTATTTTGTAAAGTTTAATTCAAATGTATATGATAACTAAAATTTTCCTCTAGAAATACATTAATAAAAAAGAGAAAAAATTTTACGTTAACAATTAAAAGTTTGTATTACCATGACATGAAGTCAACATAATTTTGACGTCCAATTTCTTTCAGTTTAAAATTGTAAAGATATCTTGTATGAACAAATGAGTATTGATTAAAATTAATTTACATTATGTATATTTTATAAAATAAATATTATAGCAATTACTTTGAGCGCAAATAAAGCATTTAAAAATGTAGACGTCAATTAAAATATAGTGAACATTTAAAAAATTTCTCCTTTGTAATATGTAATACATGCAGGACAAGAACTAATAATTAAATTTTTAATACATTAATTAATTAAAATAAATTAATTAATTAACTAAATAAAAAATATCAGCCATTAAAATATGCAATGATATATATGTATTTCAGAACTCCGAAAGCTTTGAGTTTATGCTTGCCGAAAGCTACTGTATCTCGATTTATCTAATTGCTCTTCTAACAAAAACGATCCTGACATTAGAGAGTTTTTTTATCGTCCAATATTTTTCTTCCAAGCGCGCATGCTCATAGGAATAGCTCAGTAGTGCACTATTACAGATATGCATGCGCAATAGGTACAATGTCTCCTATGAACATGCGCGCTAGGAAGAAAAAAATATGGACGATAAAAAAACATTATGAAAAAACTGTCTATTTTCAGTAATCAGCTAAGTTTGACGTTTCCAAATTTAGGTAAGGGGACCCTAGGTGGTCTAAAAATTTTCAAAAAAAACGATTTTTTTATTTCTTCGATATTTCGAAAGTATAATCCTTTAAGAATATACTGTTCAATTTTTGTGATGATATTGACGATATTTTAAGTTCTACAGACCATTTAGCTGAGAATATGCTTACTTATCCTATATTGAGAATATGCTTACCTTACACTTCAAAGTCATTTATTTCAAAACTACTTTTTTCCGTACGGTGTGAGGCAAAAAAAAAAAAAAACTATTCGGCCGATTCGTCTCAAATTTTACTGTGTTATTCAGTACACTAATACCTATAACTGGAACTATAAAAAAAAAAATTACGTTGAATACTTCTTGTTTTTTACATACAAAAAATAATGAAAAAACAGTCTGTGTTCTGCATGTAAATTTCAACAACGCGCCATTTTGTCAATTTTTTTAAAAATTTTTATTCTAGTTCCTGTGATAACTGCACTCATACTGATCAGAAATTTTTTTGTCGTTTTTTTTTGCTTACAGATAAGTGAAACAGCCAAAACATGACCCACCATCCAGGTCCGTAGTTATGAGGAGGGCAACTTCAGCGCCACTCCTTAACTACTTAAAAGGTTTTTTTTTAATTATAATTTTTTTGTATACTATTAAAGTGATTTAATATAGATATAAAGTTTGAATAACATTTTGTTCATTGTTTTCATTTTAAAAAAACCCTGAAAACTCGTCGTATTCACGGGTGCTAGACCACCGGGTCCTCTTAATGATGAAGTATTCGAAAATGTGATATTGCCCAGAATCTGTATCGCATAAAAGAAGACAAGTTATAACTCGAATACTATGTAATATTCCGCGGGAAAATAATAAGCCTCATTGTTCGTGAGGTTTAAGATAAGATCTTGTATGCGAAAGCATTTTTCAATTGTTCTTCCTTTCATAATTAATAAATTGAAATAGAATATATTCCTTGATTTCCAGTATAATGAGCTTGGGCATATTGAAGTTAAGTCAAATATAATATTAGAAGGATAAGTTTTGTTTCGAAATTGTGAGAGTAACATTTCTTCTTTTCGACTGGTAGGGAAAAGTTGATTTGATTTGATACTATTTAAATTAATCAGATCCTGGCCGTATTTTCATCTTATTCTTATTCTCAGTTCTTATCATCTGTTTATATTACCATTGTTCTTAACATATTTTCATCTTACCATCTGTTTTTTTTTTATTTTTTATTTTTTTAATATTTTCATTTTTTGGTGTAAAATAATATATCGGGAGAAATCTAATTGAAGATTATTGTGCCTAAAAATTTTACTAAAGAATCCATTAATTCCTTCTTCATCATAACTACAACGGCCTGATGGTCAATTGGCTAACACTCTGGCCTTTGCTTTCAACCCAGTCTTCAAGTTTCAATCCCGGAGATAGCATGGATGTTTATTAGTGGTTCGAAATCCCCGTTAAACTGCAGGTCCCTGTCTAAATAGCCTAAAGTGAGCACAAAATGACCGTAGAGCGACAAATCAAACCAAATTATCATATCTACATACCTCCAGACAAATTTTAAAGATAAAGGAAAGTAATAAAGAAAAACCCTTTTTCTTAGGTGATCTCTAAGAAATTTAAGGGTCGTAGATGCATCAGACACTAAAATAATTTTATTTTTTCAATGATCTTTAGATGATTCAAAAAGTTCTTGATTATGTGATGTGGTAGTTGTTTGTTTTGGAAAGTTAAATCACCCAGTGAAAAGCAATTTGATCTTTTTTAATAATTGGAAGCACATTGGTAATTAAAAAAGAGGAATATTTAAGTTTTCAAAAAGGTTAGCGATAAGTTTGACGGGAAATAGAATGCTTCAAAGTGTGATATTTACAGGAAAGCAAGTATATGCTCGAAAGGAATTGGTTTCAGAAAAAAAAAGCATCCTGCTAACACAAGGCTATGGAAAAGTGAGATTTGACCTGCTTCTTTGTACAAAATTTGAATCAAAATCGATTTAGAGAGACCTTGTGAATTGTAAAGCAAGATTGTACGTAACGAGATTTTGAAGATCATTAGAACTGCAGGAAATAAGAAAATTGGAAACCCTTATTCCAAAATACTATGAATAGTATAGTTTACTATTTTGATAATATGCTAAAAAAGACAATCACAACAGTTTGTAGCTATTGCTTTAATGGCATTTATTTTTTTTTATAGCTTTATTTTTAATGTAAGGAAAGTGTTGTTTGAAGTTCAGGTTTAGTGAAAAAATAAAATCAGGTGTGTTATTTGGTTATGTTAGGTTAGTTGCTGTACGGTAATTTTTTGCACTGTTTGGCGTAATTAGATCGAGACCTACATTTTTACTTTAATTCAAAATTACTAACAAATGTACATGCAACAGCCAGGATTCGAGCCTGAAGCCTGCGGTACCGATGGCAAGAGTTCGATATATGTTATTTCAGATATTGGTTTAGAACTTGTTTTTAATTTAACTGCTCTTCAAAATCAACCAGTCAATAACATTCAATAGATCGACCAATAATTCTATCTTATGCGTGACTTGGAACTCCAATAGTCTGAAAGGAAAAATTAATGAATTACAAAATTTTATATCTGAAAATAAACCTCATGTAATTGCTCTCCAAAAAACACATCTTCGGCCAGGCGATTCCTTCAAAATTCCAAATTATATCATTTATCGCTCCGATCGTCTTACCCACAGAGGAGGAGGCACTGCTATCTGCATTCATAAAAATATTAATCATCATCAAATTCATTTTACTACAACCAGCTTTGAAAACTCTGCTATCGTTATTAACCTCAAGAATAACCTAAAAATTACTGTTGCTAGCATTTATCGCCCTCCAATTGGTAGATTCCTCACACAAGAACTTGATACAATAGCGAACTCCAATCAACAAGTACTTCTACTTGGTGACTTCAATTCCAAGCATCCTGCATGGAATAATGGACGCAGCAACATAAATGGTTCTATTCTCTTCGATTGGACAAATCTTAATGCATTCAATGTTATTGCTCCTAATGATCCCACATATTTCTGCCTTCACAATCCTTGCAATAGTACTCTTGACATCGCACTTCTTAAAAATTTAAACGCTGGACCTGCTTCTTCTATCAACGATCTTTCCAGTGATCATAACCCTGTGATAGTTGAAGTCTCTCATAATTCATTTACGCCCTTCCTCAATAGCATAATCACAACTACCTATTGGAATATTTTTACTAAAATTCTCTCTCAAAGCATTCCTGGTAATCCAGTCATCTCCAATATTCAAGATATTGACAAATTAATTGATAAATTTAACTATGCTGTTACTTCTGCTATCAACCTTGCTAGCAAATCTAAAGAACTCAGTACACCACACCAAAAACTTCCGACTGAAATCACCTCTAAAATTGCGGAAAAAAACAGAATTCGAAAATTATGGCAAGATACCAGGTTTCCTCCGTTCAAGCAATCCGTCAACAAGCTTCAAAAAGAAATAAAGCAAATGATTCACAAATTAAAAAATGACAGATGGAATGAATTTTTATTAGGCCTAAATCCAGAAGATAATTCTCTCTTCAAAATAAACAAACATTTTACCAAAAAATATCCCAAAATTCCTCCACTGGTTGGATACTCAGGTCTTATATTCTCATCTTCTGATAAAGCGAACTCTTTTGCTGAAAACCTTGAACTCTCCTTTCAAGAAAACACTGAACCTTGCGATTACTCACAAATTGAGCATGTTGAAGATACAGTAATTTCCTTTCTAGCTGATCATCAAAATTATCATAACAATATTTTTTCTTCTCCATCTGACATAATTAACTTAATCAAGAATCTCAACATTCGGAAATCTTCTGGACCTGACAACATTCCAAATAAAGCCTTAATGTGTCTCCCCCTTAATGCCATTACTCATCTTGCAAAAATCTACAACAGCTGTACTAAATATCACTACTTTCCTCCTATCTGGAAAAAAGCAAATATCATCATGTTCCCTAAACCTGGCCAAGATAGGAAATTTCCTCAAAATTATCGGCCCATCAGTCTCCTTAGCTGTGTAGGAAAACTTTACGAAAAACTCTTAGTGAAACATATTACTTCTTTTTGCGATAAAAATTCCATAATTCCGGCAGAACAATTTGGATTCCGTCAACATCACTCAACTTGTCATCAACTTCTACGTGTCACCAATATCATCACTGAAGGATATAACTATAAATTTTTTACAGGAGGTGTCTTTCTAGATGTCAAAAAAGCTTTCGATCGATTGTGGCACAATGGACTGATCTACAAAATGATCAAACTTCAATTTCCACCTTGGATCACACTTATCATTACAAATTATCTTAAAAATAGAACCTTTCAAGTTCGACTTCATAATGAATTCTCCAAAATCGGTCGTATTTGTGCTGGTACACCTCAAGGAAGCGTGCTAAGTCCTATTCTCTACAATATCTTTACCTACGACTTTCCTCAGTGCACTAACATTTCCACTTGCCTATTTGCTGACGATTCTGCTGCTCTTGCCCAAGGTGCTTCTATTCTTTATGTCATCAATACTCTTCAAAATTTTCTGAATATCCTAGAGGATTGGCTAACTAAATGGCGCATCGCAATTAATGTCTCTAAATCTCAAGCTATCATTTTCCGAAAAGGACACGCCAGGCAACCATATATTAATCTCTCCCTTTTTGATCAAGAAATTGAATGGGCAACTAATATTAAATATCTCGGCTTAATTATAGACAATAAACTTACGTTTCGAGCTCATATTCAAAAAATCAAAGAAAAATGTTGGAAAAAATTTTATCTCACTCTACCACTCATTAATAAATTTTCTAAATTAACTTTGTCAAACAAACTTCTTCTCTACAAACAAGTTCTTAGGCCTATCCTTACCTATGCTGCCCCAAT
This sequence comes from Caerostris darwini, assembly GCA_021605075.1. Taxonomy (NCBI): domain Eukaryota; kingdom Metazoa; phylum Arthropoda; class Arachnida; order Araneae; family Araneidae; genus Caerostris; species Caerostris darwini. Next base: position 65,595 of record BPLQ01011731.1, on the reverse strand, counting down.
CTGGGGTCTAGCTGCACAATCTAACAAGAAATCTGTACAAATTATTCAAAACAAACTTCTTCGTATTATCACTGGTGCACCCTGGTTTGTCCGCAACTCTACAATTCATCAAGATTTAAAAATTGATTCTATTGACAACTATATTACTAAACTTTCTAGAAATTTCTTCAATACCATTGCGACTCACGAAAACCCTCTCATCAAGGCACAAACTATATTTACGCAATTGAATGGAAAATACAAGTATCCTTTCTCTACTTCTAAATGGAATCGAAGCCTCAAACCACCGTAATTTCCTGCTCACTTATCGCTTTTTAGATATTTTACTTCAACGCTGATCATACATTTCTTGTTACGTTTCCATCACCGATGATTTACATTTTCCTTACTTTCTTCTTTTTTTTCTCTCAATTCATACGATTACTATTATCTATTTATCATGACTTTTCTTTCCTACTGCCTTCACATACCATTGAGTAGATGAACGCTTCGCGTTCAGGCACTCGACATCTGTATTCAACAATGATGATTTGAAAAATTAAGGTGGTATTAATTTACATCAAATGACATATATAAAACAAAAAATAAGTCTGTATTACCATTGTTCGATACATCGCGTGAGTGCTGAAGCAGCCACCTTATAAAATATAAATTATTAAGAAAAAAATGTATTTATAATTTTTTCCTGAAAGTTATATATATTTGTATTAGTTTGATTTTATAAGCTTTTCAGTTTGACATTAACTTCAACCGAATTGAATATAATCTTTGTTTACATTTTCGGTTTGGTTTTGTTTACAAAAATTTAAAAAAGCCGATTATGGTATATCAAGTGTGATGGTGTAATATTATAAATTAACTATGGATTCTAAAGTGTGAGTATAATTCTAGTAGCTCATTCATTTTTAATAAAAATTACCTGAAGTATTTAAGTTCATATTTTTTAATTAAATATTTTTTCGTAATCATAAGTTATTTAACATTTAGAACTTGTTATGAATTAAATACTAAATTAGTATTGAAAATTTTCCCATCATAAAGCATATTAAAAGTAGTAATGCATTTTTAAATGAATAATTATAGATTGATTATTATTTTTTACAGGAATCCTAATAAAAATACTCCGTATTTGAAGGGGAAAATGCAAGTTCATTTTCAGCGTAGATGTGATTTTAAATGGCTTAAAATGGATTTACGGGTGAATATATTGAAATTTACAAATGTATCAAATTGATTTTTAAATTTTTCTTATCTTCTGTCATTATTCATTATTCTGTCAAAATTATAAGAACAACTTGTATTAATTTTGAAAAATTATACTTAATATGCATTTATAAAAAGAAAAGAATAGGTGCTGCCTATTTACAATAGTTATTATAAATATAAAGAATTTTTTTTTTATTTTGACCATCTCTCAATATCATTTAATTTGCCAACTTAAGTATTGTGTTAAAATGCTGTTTGTTGCTCTAAATTTGTATTAAATAACGAATAGAACTGTATTAATGAACTACTTCTTTCAGGCCATTTTTTCACCCCATGGACTGTCTGACTTTTGGAATGAACTTGTTAAAGAAAAGGAAATATTAATTCCTAATACAGGTTTTTTTCCCCCTCATTATTATTATTTTTTTTATCACTGTTCTTAATTTAGTTTTTTACATATCATATTCTTCATAATTATCTTTTACTCACTTTAAATTTGGTGCTATGAAATTACTCGTTCTTAAATTTAGTGTTTTAAGAAACTTATTTGCTATTGGTTTTGATGTAGATTCACATCCTACTGGCTTATCAGACGTGTGTAATTACCCAGGAGAGTGTGGATGCTGGTTATGTGTAAACAGTGAGAGAACAGCTAATTTTACCAAAGAAACAAATTCACAAGAATCAGATTCTAAGATTATGCTTTCCAAAGATTTAATAAAAGCATGGACATGGGATTCTGATATCGGTAAGGAAATTTATAATTTGGATTTTGATATTTGTGAAATATAAAAATGATTTCTTTTTTAATATTTTTTTTAAAAAAAAGTTGTAAAAGCCACATAATCAATTTCTTTTTTTTATTTGCTGAAACGAATTGAACAATATCTGAGTTGTACTACCTGTTAGATATAATCATTTAGAGTGTCAGTACTTTTGTACTGTTGCAACTCCAAAGAATTAAGTATTTAAAAAATGAATGATTTAGTCAAATTTTTGACTTCTCAATGATTTAACTGTCATATGGACAGATCTAATGTACCAAAATAATAAAGTAGAAATGTAATTTTTTAAAGCCATTTTATATCTTAATATGAAATCTTACAATCAGCAAAAAAGATTTAATTTTAAAAATATTTGAAAATGTATCTGTAAAATTTTGAAATACTATCAAAATGTGTTAATCAGAGCAAGAATTTTTTTTATAAGCAAAAGAAAAGAAAATTAATAAGAAAATTAGAAAATAAGCATAATTGTTATTGTTTCTTCACGAAGTTTGAATTATTGAAGATTGATAAATTCTAGTAGCTATTGAATTTGATGGTTCTTGTGGTATTTTGATCAATTGCTACATAAATTTCTTTTGTTATTAAATATTGGTATACTCTATGTGTTCATACAGCAAAGGTGGTCCACACATGGTAAATTGAAATTTGTAAACTGATTTAATTAAAAAAATTAAATCAATATTATTTTTTTAATTTTAGGCTTGACCTCATTTTATCATTTATATGCATTATTTTAGGTATAGAACAATTGAAGCAATGTTTGGAGCTTATTAAAAATGAAAAGAGTTTGCTAAGCTGTGAAGCTTCTAGTTCTACAATTTCTGCTACTCGCTTAAAGCAACGTCTTATTGTGATCCACCGATATTTTTCTGCATGGCCTCAACAAAAGCCAATTCCTAATGCTCAAGTGTCTCATAACAGAGGGCAGAATGTAAATCTCGAAGAATCTAGATGGTAATTTTTGTTTAATAATGTAGTTTATTTTGATTTTGAGAAATTGGAATATTATTATATATATAAAATGAAAAAATGTAAAATTTTGAATGTATCAATTGAAAATTTTATATACAGATAAAAAACAACTAATATTTCCAAAGATGTATAATTATTAACAGAATATTTATATTTTCTTAGAGATGTTATGTCTATCTATTTTATTTGTGATTTAATATGTAATTTACAATTTCATCCAACTTTTAAATACCAGAATTTTAATCTTGAACTTTTTCATTCTGTTTAAAAAATGCTATCATATCCACAATCTGATAGAAAGTATCAGTAACAGTATACATCGAAAGATTGGCATATAAGATGTCCCATTCATTATTGAGATTATACTTCAACAGTATTAATAGCAATGGATTCACAAAAGATTAAAATTGGCATCTAATTTTGAGAAATATGTGAGGACATTGCATCATTTGCTGTAAGTGGCTCTATTCATGATGAAACAGGATTAAACATGGGGTTCTACTTTAAAAAAAAAATCTTTGCTTATATATTCACTGTTGCGATCTGAATTTCTTAAGTTAAATTTTTCAAGGCATCTACTATTTATGTTTTTCAAATATTCTCTAGAAAATTACTATACACCTCACATTAATCTAGCTCAGTATTAAAATCCCTTCAAATTAATGGGGTTGGTTAAACAGAACTGGCAGGCTGGGTAATCAATTAGTCTATGAGGAATTCTCCATCTGGATATTTTCAACAGGGTGAAGCAACTCCTTATACACCACATGTCCTAATGATTTTTTTTAAACATCTCCTTGAGAGCCTTGTTATTATATTAACTCATTGTGATAATTTTCTGTGGTTATATTTTATTAGAAAAATTTACTTACTACTTTACAATTCATAAATGCTTTACATATAAACTTTCAGACTGGAACAGTGGGCATATCAGAAAAATTGAACACAACATTCTTTATTTTGGAACAATATTGTTTTGACAAGAGCAATTCTAATTTAAATATATAGGTATCAATATTTCTCACAAAAAGAGATGAATCTTCTTCAAATTTCATTATAAGAATTTTATTGCTATTAGAATTATTGAAGGCATATTAATTTTTATATTGAGTTATACATCCTGAAATAAGTACATATAAGATAAACGTTGTGGATTTCTGAAATTTTAATTATATTCTGTTTTATTTATTAAAATTGTTTATTAGAAGCAAACAAATCTGCAAAACAGAATGGTATCAAATAATTTTAATGGCTTGCTGTGTATTGTGAAATTTTAAATAAAATTCTAGAAATATGTTAGCATGTTTAGTCTTATAAAAAGTATATGTAAATAAAATGTTACAAGTTTTAAAGATAATTTTTTTCAATTTAAAATAAAATTTTATTTTGAATAATTTCTGAAAATTTTGTTTCATGACAATAATAATTTATAGTAGTTAATAGTTAATAATAATTTATCTATCCAGCTAAAATATACAACCATTCAATTTATGATTGCTTATAAGAGTTCTATATTCAAATTTAATTTTGCACACATTAACAACTTACTTATTGGTGATTATTAATTCTAACTATTGCATACTTTTTTATGACAATGTTTTTTAGTATGTTTGATATATTGGATTACCACTCAGCTGATGTATTTATTAAAAAAACTGTTTATATTTTATATCCTAATAAATTTAATTGTTGATTAATTATTTAATTGTTGAAAAATTCTTTTGTTACAGTGTTCCTGAAGAAAAACCTTTAGCAACTCTAGCACGAGTGGGTTGTACCATAGCAATGAGTTTTGCCTTTGCATCCCTTCGGAGAGCCTGGAGATCTGGTGAAGATTCAGATCTCTGCAATGAACTTTTATTAGAAACTCTGAAAGCCCTCAGAGCACTTCCAGAAGCTTCTCTGTTTGATACTGGCAGTATTTCTTCAGTATGGTTAGATACAGTTGAACGAGCTTCAGTATTTTTACGATCTGTTGTTTTGGAGTAAGTTATTAAAAAATATTATAGTATCATATTGTTTGGTAATGAAAATTTTAGGAACTTTTTTTTTTGCTAAACTATTTTCTATGTCTTAAAACTATTTCTTATTTTTTGCTAATGTCACAAAAATTCTGCTTGCTGTAAAGCAGTTGCCATTCTTTATAGCACCAAAAATTGGTGAGATAATATGAAATAATTTATACTGCTTGATTTATTTGTATTATTATAATAGATATGTACTTAGATTTAGTATCAATGCAAGCAACATTTTCAGAAATGTTAATGTTATTTCAACACTATTATTGGATATATTTATATGTTTACTTTAAATTTTTATAATTAAAAAATAATAATAACGGAAAAAGTATCGCTTTTTATTTCAGTTTATATAATTAAATTGTTTTACTAAAAAGCACATATCTGCAACTTAAGCAAATTTTATAAAAAAAAATTTCAAATTCTTTTTTGAATATTATTAAATAGTATGTATTTTAAATTTTTTTTTATATATTTGTTTTAAATTGTCACAAATTTTGAATTTTCTGATGCATTTAAATATTTGTTAACTTTTTTTTATCAACAATTTTTGATGTGCTTCAATGTTCTTCTTAATAAATGTTATTCAACTATTTATTTAAAAAATGCTTTATAAGCTCTAAGCAATTCATGTATTATATAAGCCAGCATTGCGAATGCTTTTGCTGTTTCCTTTTCAAGTGCATGCATAAACAGATAAATTGGCATGGAATTCTTAATTTTTTTATTTATTGATTTATTTGATTATATAGTATATTTTAATAATGAGAATTAGTAAATTTTAATTAGTAACAAGTTTAATTACTAATGTCAGATGCATATATTAATAAGACTGTGTCTTTAAATAAACTATGATCATTTTAATTTTTAGAAAATAATACATTTTGATTTTATTATCTCTAGTGATTTTCCATCTAATATGGAGAATTCCAAGGGTTGTGTTGAGATTCCTGCTGAGGATAAGCAAACATCTCTTGCAATTCTTTTAGAACTTGCTATACAGCATGCAACTCTGCACAATATTTTAGATGTCATTTTATTGCTTCTGAAATTATGGAAAAGCCAGCTGTCTGTTGTTGACAACAGGTAAAGTGTAAAAAAAAAAGCAATTCCTTTTAATTCTTATTTTGAAGACGAAATAATCAATATTGCTATACCTCTTGGTATTAAAAAAAGAATTTTAAATAAGTAATCTAAGTAGTAATAATAGTTAAGTCAAAATAAATATTTATTTTTCATTAAAAAAACAATAATAGTCTTTAAAGTCATAAATGTTAAAATTAATTCCTACTTTCTATAATATATTACATATAGTAAGCTCAATATTATTGCTGTTGATCTAACTTTAATAATAATATTTAAATCCATGGGCACTATAACAACAACAATATTATTGCTTAAAATTATTTTATTTTTTCCTTTCATATGTTTTATATATATATTTTCAAATTTAATATTTAATTTTTAAATAATAGAAACAGTAGCTTAATGAAGGAATTAACATTAAAAAAACTTACAATTTCTTAGTGTGGACTATCGGTCACTGCATAAAGGGTGTCTTAACTCCAGGTTTATAGACTTCAAAGAGGTATAGGGTGCATCTAAATGACTCAGAATAATATAGCAATACAGAATTGAAAATGTTTTCCTGATGAGGAGTGTACATAAAAAACACCAGAAGTTGAACTATACCATATAATTGAATATATGTATTATTACTTATTGTACATCGACAATAGTAAATATCTTCAATCGAAGGAGTATATGGGGATGCGAAGCAACAAGAACTATAATCCCTAATCACTATATGGAACAGTTAGTTTTCCCTATTTATACGTCACTAAAAGGGATGCAAGATCTATTCGGTAAATATCTAACAGGAACAAAGACTAATTGTAAATGTATGTTATTTCACAAAGAATGCTCTAGATACTACAGCACAAAATCCCAATATAACGGAATATAGCTAGTATAGTGGAACTTGGTTAAACCAGCCACAGTTTCTTTCATATCCATTGTTCATTCAGGTTTTATGACAGTTATGTGGAAAGAACCCTACAAACACTATACAGCTTACCTATTGCAATCTGTAGCCAGATGCATATCTGCCAATATCATATCATATAAGGAGCTATTCTGCATCAGTATGAAATAAAGCATCTCTGCAAAAACATGTGGAACTTGTGCACTTAACCTCATGTACTACATCTGGAAAGCACTTCTGATTCACTACTGCTTACGATTTCAACTTGTTTAGGTATGCCCTAGCTATCTTAAAATTTCGTAAAACTGGTGCCTAGATGACTGTATAATCTTTGCAATTTTTTGATACCCAAATGTCTTAGTAAAAATTAATTTTCAAAATGATCCAAAAAAAAAAATGCTTTTTTGCTGAAGCTTATAGCCAAAATTTCAATGTGTGTGTGTGAGAGTGAACTAATAATTCTTTAAAATGAAATTAGAAAATGGGAGCTTTTGATTAAAAAAAAACAAATTTTAATAGAAGAAAACGTGACACATACTATATATTTAGTATTCTCCTTTGAATAAAAATAATTAAATATGTTTCCAGAAAGCCAAAAGTGGAATGAATTACTATTTTCATCACTCTAACAAATATAGGATTATGAATTGTCCGTAAAGGTTTTTTAATTCATTTTTCATAATCATTCGGTTTAAAATCTGCTGTTTTAAAGAAATTTTTCCTTCCTGCATTATTATTTTTATTTTCATTTATGCTTAATATCTCTCTTTTAGAGTTGCTGAATTTGGTACTTGTGCTCCTCTTATTCCAGTTTTGAAAAGATTTCGCACAATATTAA